>CAHIKZ030001095.1:145000-157500 GCA_903632075.3 Acanthosepion pharaonis | reverse complement strand
TAGAATCATCCAACTCTTTCTGAATCCTATGCATTCCTTTTAGATTGACACCCAGTCACTTGGAAATGTTGGCATTGCAGCTTCCAGGACAATTGCCAAGAAGCGCTTCATGATGTTTCCTTATTTATGGTGATGTGAATTCCGTCATGTTGCTCTTTTTCTTAAAGACGATGCCGAACCGACCCCAGCATAACATGAAATCGTCAAAATCGAAAAGAATAACACGCATGCGCGAAATTAAATATCTAAATTGGAGACATATTTACCCATCGAAACATGTATTTATTTTTTGAAGCGGATGTCATTGATGTAAGCTATTATACATAATATTATTTGCCATATTCTTGTGTCTGTATCAAATATCTTCCCTCATCAATATATTCTCATTAGTTTGAACTATTATGGATCTTTTTTAAATCGATCATCACATATAATAATGTCCAGATGACACATCATATATAATAATATCACTTATGTAATTGAGTTATTTCTTTTTTTTTCCCTCTCTTAAAATTTCAGAAGTATTCACCATTGCTAGAATAAAACGAGGATGTTCGTAATTTCGTTGGAATTAATACTTCTTCTTGAAGATGTCGCCTCCTATTTTTCTATTAAGCTTCTTAGTTGCGTCGGTCGGAAATAGAAGCCCCAAAGGCTACGTTCGTTCTAAACAAATTATCAAAGGCTTTATGTTGCGAGTTCATTATTAGAAACATGGCTCTGAGACATCTGATATGTCGGCTACGAGCATAGATGGATTTCATAAAATATGGACGTGTGATGTTCCAGACAAAAATAGCAGCTCGTATACGAATATATATCCACTTAGAATTAGCAGATCTATTGCAGAATAAGACCATAACATGTGTCAAACGTATTAAAGACAATATAATCAATCCTGGTGTTAAAATTCTTGAAATGAAATCAAATAATGAAAAAATAAAATATGTATAATAAGCAAAACCGAAAAATGATGTTTCATATAGAAATCTACATAACACTGGTAAATAATAATAATAATAATAATAATAATAATAATAATTTCAAAATGGAATTTAAATTCGGTGAAGAAATATAAGTAAAGTATAATACATTGAGTGAAGCAGCAAAATAATTTAAAATAATGCAAAGGCAAATGCAACCGACCAGACACAGAAACGATGGCAAGACCAACGTTTTCACGTTCGATACTCTACCCGTACCAATCAATGTAGTCAAATCTCGTGCGCATCAGTGGCTACGTAGTGCAGGGTTAAGAGATGAAACCGAAGGTATTAATATTGTTATACAGGACTATTGCCTACTCACTAGAACTCTTACTGAAAAATTGTGTTAGCCCAAAATGCAGATTCTGTGATAAATATCCAGATACATTTGACCATCTTGTATCAGGATGCACGGTATTGGCAGGCGCTGAAAATAAATCCTGGCATGACAGATGGAGCCAATATCTGCACTGGAAAAATTTCAACTTTTACAGAAAGAAAATTGAAAGAAATTGATATGAACACTCCTCGGACCCAGTAAAAGAGATAGGACGTGTAACAATTTTATGGGACTTCACAATGCACACAAACATTACAATGAAACGTAATCGTCCAGACGTCTTAATTTGAGACCGCAAAGACCAGCGTTATTGATACTGCAGACTGCAATGTATCTTTGAAGAATATTATAAAGTCTTAAAATACAAGGACCATTAAATCGAAATCTAAAAATATATGTCACATGAGTACATCAACAATTCCAGTCGTAGTTAGAGCCTTCGAATTGATTATAAAAATACAAATAGACTCATTGAATTTAGTTGCACATCTCTTAGAGAAATATCAAAAAGAAGAGTTCTTACATGTAGAGCCATCACCTTACAAAGGGATTTATCTATGTAAACACGTGTGATTTTTTTTTTAAATTGCCCAGTGGAAAATATCATGATGCCATTTCTGTTCGGGATCCTGAAAGAAATGAATACACAACAGAAATCAAAGGAAATAAAATAATAATAATCATGATCTTGTATCAGGTTCCACAGAATGTAAAACTCGACAATATAGTGTAGGCCAATATCAGTATGGGAAAATCATCACATTTTACAGGAATGATACTGCAATAAATTGGTATGAACCTAACCAGACATAGTTAAAGAACTGCAATCATTTTATTGAACTTTGGAATGCACATGGACAGAACAATCAAATCTAATCACCAAGACATATTGATCAAATACCGCATAAAAGAATGTGATTTCTTATTGGTATGACAGTTCATGCTGATTCTAATGTAACTTTGAAGATATTCAAGAACCTATCAAATTACAGGTATCCTGAGGTGGAATTCTAAAATATGCTACATGATTATGTCAGTACGATAATTTCCGCTACGGTATAGATCCTAGGTCTGATTGGAAACGTTTTTGATCGATTCATTGGAAGGGGACCTAGTAGAACATACTTTAAAGAACTGTAAAAAATGTTTTCACAAATATAAATATGTGAATTATAAGGTTTTAGTTTTAGTTTTACTAATATTTAACGATAGAAATGAAGATATTGTATATTTTTTCTGACCATAGTTTTCTGTTTAGAACCCGAAAGGCCTATAACATTTTTTGAGTTCTGCGTCAATATATTTTTAAAGAAGGTATTATTATTTACTTTGATTTCATTTGTTTACATTTTTTCTGAGTTTATGATTATATCATTGTATGGCATCATGAAATCTTGAGAGACAAAAATATCATCCAAAAATGAATGTTCCTTCGTAAAGTGTGGGATGTACTTGTTTTTTTTTTTACAGATGACAACCAGTTGTTTCTTCAATTAATAATGAATCTTTTCCAAACAATTAGGTGGGTCATTTATCTCTATTTTTATTTTTTCCCACATTTTGAGATTTCTATTTCAAGGTCCTTGTATTTTTTTTGAATATCTTCAATGATATATTGCAGTCACAGAGGAATTAGTTTAATTTTTCATAATGTTTGATTTCAATAACAATACCTGTCGGGTGAATTTGTTGTTTTGGTAAGTTAGTTTTATTCTTTGTGACAATGGCTTTTTTCAGTTGTCTCATACTTTTCTTTCATTTTTCACTTAGAAGTCTTTGTTCTGCTTTACTTAAACGTGATAATCTGTCATGCCGGGTTTTTATTTCAGTTTATACATATATTTTTTTCAGTCTGGCATTTTTCATTTTCGTTTACTTTGTGTTTTATTTTTCACCTGTTGTTTGCATTTTTTGCTAACAAATATTTTAGTATATATGCTTGATGATTCATTTCCATCAGGTTCATCCGTTTTTCCATTTCATCCCATATTTTACTAATTGCTTGGGTAACGTGATTGTTGGTTTCCTTCAATTGACGGTTCTTTCTTACTTTTGGAATTGTTGGCCATTCCTAGAAAGACCTTTCTTATACATTCTACCATTTATATTGAATTTTTTTTTTTTTTCATTTTTTGATTGTCTTTCATATATTTTATTCATTTATATTTCTCGTATCTGATCTTCTGGGCCTTGTACAGATGTTAAATTAAAACTGGGTTCTTTGTTTTGTTTTTCACGGGTCTCCTCTGTTTCTATGGCATTTAGTCATTCGTTGATAGCGTTTCATCTATTTTTGATATTTTCTCTGATGGTTCAGAGTTTTATATCTGGTATAATTTTTTTCCTTGTGATATCAGTAGTTTTTTTCTATTATTATGAAATAAAAGGTCCTTTATTTTATTTATCTGTCAGTTTGACAATAGTTCCATCATTAACGAGACATCTTCCTGTTGTTTGTAAGACTTATAAACGTTTTAAATTTCAACGGAAATTGACTTGCCATTCTGTGTATTATATTCTTTTGTTCAATAATATTCAAATCTCTCTTTTGCCTTGTATAAGTCTTATTAGTTTCACATTCTTCAAGCCTTTGATCCGCCTTGTCTCGATGTTAATGACCCGAAATAATAATTTAGGATAATAATAATAATAATAATAATAATAATAATAAATTGTTCTCACATGTAAAAGCCTCACCTTTTGAATCGAACGCCTATCTTTAGCGATCTATGTAAAATATGTTTTCTTTTTTTTTTATCCAATTTTTTTTTTTTATTGGTCAATGGAAAATGTCCTGACGATATTCCTTTCCTTCGGTCTCTAAGGGACCCGGATGGAAATTTGTACACTTCATGTTTATAAAAGGAAATAAAATAATAATAATAATTTTGGTAATAATAAGAAGAAGAAGAAGAAGAAGATCTGATGATGATGATTTTGATGATGACGATGATGATAGCGTTTGGAAACCGAGGTGAGATTATTTGGAATCTTTGCAAAAGTCTAACTCCGTAATGAATTTATCTAAAATGAATGTTCGGAAAGTTGATGGGTCTTTTTGGTTTTAAGATGACAACAGTTATTAATAGCTACAAAAGATCAGGAACTGTGGGTCATTTATGATTTTTTTTTCCAGTTCTGGAAACGATACATTTGATAAGAATAAAAATAAAAGATTTAATTTTTAACGACTACCACTTCTACTATTTGTTGTTTTACTGTTAGTTTTATTAATATTAATAATAATCTTTTCAGAAGAGAAGGGGAAAATTTTGAGTGTTTGACATTAACTTAAACGAATTAACGACTACGCTGTATTTATTTCGGTTTATACATATATATTTTTTCAGTCTGGCATTTTATATTTTCGTTTACCAAAACGTTTTATTTTTCAAATACGTTTCTCAGGTGAAATTGGACAACTGATATATAAGATGATTCATTTCAATGGGAAAGTTTTCCATTTCATCCCAACAAAAAATTGCTAATAACGTGATTGTTGTTTTTTCAATTGATTTTTCTTTTTTACTTTTGAATTTTTTTTTTTCCTAGAAATTCATTTCTTATCATCCTTTCTTTATTTCTTGCTTTATTTTTATTTATTTTTTTTGATTTATATTTTCATCATATTTCACTTTCTCTGCTTCTGAAATTAAAAAAACTGGGTTCTTTTTTTTGTTTTTCCGTGTTTAGTTTCTTTTGGCAAATTCGTTGATAGTTTCATTATTTTGGGATATTTTCTCTGATGGTTCAGAGTTTTATTTCTGGTTCTTTTTTCCGTCTTTTATTTATTTTTTTCTTTTTTATTTTATTCATTTATAAGCGTTTTTTCCTTTCTTACTTTCTTCATTCTTTCTTTCTTCTAACAGAAACCAAACAGCGATACTAGTATGTCGTTTCTGTCTTTCGTCGCATTCAAAACGGAATAGTCCATTGTTTATGAGTTATAGACATTCTTCAACATCCATCCGGGCTGATGTGACTAAGAAATAATGGATAATAATAATTTAAAATAATGAAATAAATTGTTCTAAAAAAAGCATTATTTCCATGACGTTATATTAGATATAGTTTTATTTTTACATCTTTTTTTTTTTTTTTTCATTGGTTTTGCAAAATGTCCGATGATATTCTCTTTCGGTCGCTGGGGGACAAAAAATATGCTTACAAATAAAAGGAAATGAATTAATAATAATTAATAATAATAATTAATAAGAAGAAGAAGAAGAAGAAGAAGAAGAAGAAGATGATGATGATGACGATAGCGTTTGAAGCCGAGGTGAGACAGTTTGCGCGTTTTTTCACCTGCCTTTCACTCACAGATAAACATTTAGGAACCTGGACTTTGAATGGAAAGTTGGATTTGGACTCATAAAAGATTTTGAATTTTCCAAAAGATTCAGGAACTTTCAAAGCTATGAACGTTTGCAATCCAGATTGGAAACTTAGCTAAAATAAGAATAAAAAATAAAAGATCAATTTTATTCGACTACCCTTAACCCATTACTACTAATATCTTATTACAACAATGTCGACTGCAATGTTAATAATAATCATTTCCTTTTGAAGGGGCCAATTATGTTGACATTTTCTCCGAATTAACGACTACGCGGAAGACGTTTTGTAGAGATCACTACGGTCAAATTGTCGTCAAAAGAAACTTCGTGTTCTAAAATACTTAAACTCAGGTGAAATCTGGACCAAATGTACACAGGCAATGGGAAAGTATTAACAATGAACAAAAATATTTTTAATAACTTTAGTTTTTTGGCACGCCGTAAACCATTCTACAAGACCATTTTTTTTTTCTATCGGCTCATTCAATCATCCTTCCAGAACATTTCCAGCGGTCATTTATTGTTTTTCTTACATTCTTTATTCTTTGAACCTGTAATTAAAATATGCACAACACTTATGTATTTTCCGTAAATATCCAAACGGAATAGTCCATTTTTTGGGGGTGCGCACATTCTCTTTCTTAAAACTTTCTTTTTCCGTCTTTTCCATTTTTTTTCTTTCTTTTTTCGGAACATTTTTCATTGATCCTTCATTCTTTTGGGATGAGTTACTCGTTACTGTTTAATTAAATGTTTTGTTTACTTTCGTCGTTTTCAAACAGATGTCCATTGTTTATTTTATTTCAAGGCGTCTTAATACCACTTAAATTAACGAAATTGTTGATTGACCCCCTTTCCTCTAAATTTTTCATTCAAACATAATTAACATTATTTCCATGACGTTTTGTTAGATATAGTTCTTATAACATCTGTCATTAAACATTTGATATTTTTTGCATGTACGTGTTTCTCTCTTCGGAAATGTTACAAAATATATGCTCTTCACTACCATAGATTTGCATGTACACTGCCTGATATGATTCACTGGGGTTCGTCCATTAAAGGCTGTCGGACGAGAGCGATTAGTGGGGTTGATTCATGTACATTTGTTGAGAACATGGAAAAAAGAATCTGGTGGATAGATCGATCTGCTAGAAGTGTGACAGAAGAAGCCATTAGAAAAGAACATACGCTTAAACATCGCATATTTAACAGTACTGATGAGCATTATATAGAGAAGATGAGAACAAATCGATGAGGCAGATGACTAGCAAACTAATGATAAAGAGGAAGCAGTACTTTCTTATCATACGTGTAAATATAGACTCCACATTTAAAAGGAGAATGCAGCTATTTCCCAAAGAATGAATTAAAAAGAGAAACACATGAAAATGCTTCGAATACTGGCCTCATGGGAATTCAACAAATGTTATCTAATTGCATATTTATATAATGCAACGTCTCGTGGAAAGCGAAGAGCGTAAGGTTTATTTACACTGAAATGCAAATTGATCACCATTTTCTGTCCATGAAAGTAAAGCTAGTCATAAATTTGAGGAAGCATTAGTGATATTGATGTACAGTTTGACATCGAACACTAATTAAACAGGAATAAATGGGAAAGTCTTAAAAACGGTATGAATTTACTTAAGGATGCAATATGATCTGCAATGCTTCGGAAACGCATAGACAATCTACAAGTATCGGAAATTTTAGGTAGAATTCAAAATATGAATTAACTAGGGATATATTGTAAATGACACACACACACACACACATATGCGACAACGATATATATATATATATATATATATATATATATATATATATATATATGTGTGTGTGTGTGTGTGTGTGTGTTAAATCTAAAGACTAGTTTTGGAGGCAGGATTTATGAAAAAGTGGGAAACGTTTTCTTGTGACAACTTTCTTCCTTTAGAACTTGATCGGATCGAGTTTGTTTAAGTTGTTGTGAATAAGCATGCGCATGAGCAAAAGACCATGGGATTTTAAATTTTTAATCGAGTATGAAACTGCATGTCACCTGATTATAAGAGATCTTGTATAGATGAAGAGAATGTCGATATAGTTTTTGAAGTAGATTCTATCGTCAGACAATATAAATTGTGACTAACTGCAGATCAAATACTAATCGGAATCAGACAGAATGGTAGAATACTCATCAAATATGAAACGTTTATAAATCTAAAAGGATACACCTTTAATAAAGCTTCATTAGTGAATGAGATATGGATCAATGAAAGAAGCGAATGATGCATCTGTTTTAATTTTTCTGTTGTTTGTTTTTCATTGATGAAGCATACATCACGTGCATTTATCTTCTAATGTAGCATTAATATACAGACCTTCTTGCGTGTAAGTTTTTCATGCTTCTAGTTTGTCTATGCGGTATTCGCATGATAATGTATATTCATTTTTATATCTGTTTATATTAGTAGGTAGATATTTTTTAGTTTCATTATGTATGTAATTTATGAAAATTGGTGATGTAATATAATGTGTTTCCCGTGTATGCATAGATGAAAATGCATGTATCAGAATCCCGTCGAAGAATTACATAAGGAAAAAGTTATCTTTTATAATTAGTTTTTTACATATAAAATCAACGTTATGGCCGGTTTTATGTTACAAGAAAGTTTAAAGCGTTATACCAATCTAACTTTCTCTTATGGTTATATACGCACGGTTTAAGTTTTCTTATTGTCTCAGCAATATCACTATTTCTACATTGAAGGTACATCATTTTGCATGTGAAGTGTTGATGGATCTACTTTTCAGAAATATATCCGATTGTCTTTGCTGTTGTCGTAAACATTTCCGTATTGGGAATAAATAATTTATTTAAAAATTTTGTAGATACACAATTGGACTATTATAGATTTTTTTTATTGTGATATTAGAACTTACGTCGGCTTTGTCTGCTTTATTCGGATATGTGGACTTTGTAAAGCAGTTTTTTTTTAAGGTTGAGGAAGAAATGATATGGGTAGTGAAAATGTCTAATATTTCTTCTGTGCATTTCTCTTCTTCAACTATGTATTCTATGCTACATATCTTGAGATAAAATACTGCTATTAGTTCTGTTTTCAGCTTCTTTCTGGGATATAGGAATGAATTAAATCAATTTAGTTTGTGAGTTTGCGGGAAATTTTTAAATCGAATTTCTCACTGTTACTTATTAATAATATGTCGAGGAAAGTTAGAGATTTGTCTATTTCAAGTTCATGTGTAAATTTGATGGTAATTTCTATATTATTATGTTGCTTTATGAGGTCTAGTCGATTTTTATTTTAAGCATATATGGGAAGAATGTCTAACGTAAGTGACGTTCTGGGCATGAGGTGTTTAAATTTATTCCGTTTTCAAGCATCAACAACTCAACAGACATTAAATATTCTGTTGACCCAATCAAGAAGACAACAAATGTAAACAATGAAAATTAGGTAATGACCAGCCTAGATATCAGATAATTATGCACAAACATACACGTTACAAACTGGCTCAATAAGGTAAATAAAAAAATCAAAGAAATGCAAGAGAAACTTCCGTTAACTGATCACTAGAGAGCGGAGTGTTTGAATATCTGTACTTAACAAACACGAACATGGACACACACAGACACACGCGCGCGAAATCACACACGCACACAGACAAACACAGATATTTGTAAATCAATTAAAAATATGTAATGATTACCTTAATATGTTTAATCTTTAAGAATTTTTTTTCAAGTACTGCTATTTTGACGAACTTTGTGCATGGTTCCTCGTACATTGAATTTCATACTTCTTCATAGCTTGCGCCAATCATTATCTGTCCTATCTATAAAAAGAATACCCGCTCGGCCCGGTGGCTAGAATCAAAGTGTAGTATCTGCGCTTTGTGAGCTGCCGGGTCGGGTGTCTGTCGAACTCTCTGCTTGCAGAAAGGAACCCGGACAAAGCTCCGCCGAAGGGTAGGATTTCGTTGGTGGAGGTTGACGGAATTGGCCCGCCTCGGCGGGTTTGGGTGGTTATTTATTTTTGGCTGGGCCAACGGGCTCAGAGATACCCACATTAAAAAGGCCTTGTGCCACATTCGATCCCTCGTGGGTGGATTGACAAATACCATCATTATCTGTCCTATATATTCACATACGCTTTGTTATCTAATTCTTCCAAGTACGTTAATATTAACACCTCGTTCAATTATCCACTGCATTATGCGCCTCTTGTAATTTGTATTAGCTGATTTTATTTTACAAAGATGATTTGTTTGGTTTGGTTTGTTTTACGGCATATCAACATTAATGGGTCATTTAATGCCAACAACATTTTTTTCTGGTAATGTTTTTGTTTGACAAAAATTCAGTTCTGTTAATATTTTTTTTTTCAAAAATGTATAGATGGTAATATTATTTTTTCAAAAACGTATAGCTGAATATTATTTTTTCAAAAACGTATAGCTCGTAATATTATTTTTTCACAAACGTATTTTACAAAGAGCTATTAGACATATAAACACAGAAAATGAAAGAAACAAAGATAGAGTAAGATTTTGGACTAATGGGTACATGAGGCTAAAAATGAGAATATATTTCCCAGATATTGCAAAGCAACAAAATCATTCAAAATAGCAAGATAAAAAAAAATATCCGGCCATCAAAATGTCATGAAAAAGAAATTTGAGATACTGTAAAAGGTCAATAAAGCAGAAGAATGAAATGACTATCATTATATGTTTGATGAATCTGATGTTAGGAATATGAAAGAAAAGAAAAAAAAAATTTCAAGAATATTAACTCGGAACATGAAAAAAAAAAAAAAAAAAAATAAACATTCATTTAAAGGAACTTCACAAAGAGAAACCTGTCAGTTTACCAAAGAAATACATGAATCTATTTTGATTAGTAAATATACTTGCTGAATATAGACTGACATTGGATGGGTCTAAAGTCTTAAAGGTTGAACCACAGATGAAAACGAGCAAACGATATCGGATAGAATACAAAATTTGGAAATATGATGAAAAGTTTTCTAACATTAATTTGGGAAGTCATGTGAAATTATTTTTCTCACTTTCTATTTGTCTCTTTCTCTCTCTCTCTCTCTCTCTCTCTCTCTCTCTCTCTCTCTATATATATATATATATATATATATATATATATATATATATATATATATATATATAATGTAAATCTATTTAAAGTCGGTGGCTGCAAAAGCCTGGATAGAAAAATTTTCAAATTAATTGGCATGGGAAGAAAAATTGAAAATAAGAAAGGAAAAAGAACCACCGAAGAGGGCGAAAGAATTCGTCCGGTACCTTAAATCTCTGGTCCAAAGAAAAGAAAAAACTGCGAGTAATAACTTAAAACAAAGTAGAGCCAAAGTAATAAATAAATCATAATGAACCAGGTACTGCCTATGTAGGTTTAACCAGATGGGATCATCAGGAAACTGGCTTTTTATTTTTTTAATATATATATATATATATATATATATATATATATATATATATATATATACTTTGAATATACGCTCTTTTAGCGCTAGAGGGCGTCGTCAGTGATGTTCTAGAAAAGGATCATTGGGCAGTTTCGGGTCTTTCAAACATCATACTGACCTCACCAAATCGACCCCCCTCAGAGCTGATCAGACTCTGAAACACCCTCTAAAAAAATTCTTGTTTGCGGAGACTTTTTTTTAAATATACCCTGTAATCTCACGTCTGATTGGAGATTGACCAACAGCCAATCACAACGGTGGAAATTCTTTTTAAGCTGCTTACGTGCAATTTTTTTTTCCTTTTTTTTTTTTTGGTGAGATAAGAAATACAGCCATTGAAATTAATAAATAGAATACAGCGAATCAAACCGAGAGTGCTTATAAATAAAACCGTTTAAAAACTTTACGAATAATAATGTATGTATAAGAAATAAATAAATTACAGCGAGTTAAAACCGAGAGATCTTATAAATTACATAAGACATGTTGACGAATAAAAAAAGAAAAAAAAATGAAATAAAAATAAACAATTAATAAGTTAGAGCGAGTTAACCTCAGAGGGCTTTAAAAAATATCATAATAAAACGTTTAAAACATGTTAAAGAGTAAAAAAAAAAAAAAAAAAATAAAATAATAATAATCTCGTTTATACGATTAAAATGAATAAATACAACGAATTAAACCGAGGGTGCTAATAAAAATTTTAATGAAACGTTTAAAACATGTTGGCGAGTAAAAACCCTAATCTATTAATTATAAAATTAAATATATGTTTTTGTTAGAAGCGAAACGAAACGAGAAGTGGCGGTAAAAAAACCAAAAAAACTATTGGTGAGAAATTCGTGATCAAACATGCTTTGTATAAAGTCAAATAGTAGGGGAGAAAGAAAAAGGAAACCGGAAAATAAAGTCAAAACACAGGAGAATTCTAATCGGTAATAAGGGACGAAAAAAGGGGAACAAACTATCGAAAATAGACCTCTTTAAACGTTACGATGTTATGCAATTATTCTAGATGCTGGGTTAACGGGGGAATAATGGTTCTGCGAAAAAAAAAATATATAAATATTTAATGAAAAAAAACACACCACTTTAAGGTACCATTACAATAATTTATTTCACCAAAATCCTTTTTGAAGGACTCCAGATCATCAGGTAACACTTCCAACAACGAAATGAAAAGAAAAATGAGATTAGAAATTGATGGGTAGTGTAATTTTTGTAATTTAACAGGGAGGGTGATCGTTGTAGTCAACGAGACAATGTATAGTATAGAGAGGGGTAAATTTCATATTTCTCTTAAGCATGTTTTATATTGGGGTAGGAGGAG
>CAHIKZ030001095.1:137500-140000 GCA_903632075.3 Acanthosepion pharaonis | reverse complement strand
TTTTTTTACCTAACTATATATATATATATATATATATATATATATATATATCTTTCGATCTGATGTCCTCATACTTGTTGTTATCCATACAACATTTAGGCGGTTGTATTCTCCGTTCTTCTTCAGGTGATATACTTAGAATTTCGGTCCGAAACATTTATATAAAACGCAAGTGTACATTGTTCTAGTCCCGCATCTGCATCTCTCAAATCCAGTTATTTCCCTTTTGTAATACAACTCACCGATTTTTTGTAGCTTCTGCTATGAGTATTTATTTAACTCACATCTCTTGGGTCAAGTCACTGGATTACTGCTACACCCGCTTTCATTGGTTGAAATAATTCATTCCCCAATATATCCATATTAGTTTAATTGTCAACGGTTTTAAGCGATACATATATATAAATATAATATGAAGTTTCGTTAATACTTGATTTACTTCACGATCATTCCGTAGTCTATTATATTTAACGACTTCAAATTTGTATATAATCAATATTAAGGAAGATTATAGTGCTTACTGTACTTTTATTTTTTAATTTCATTTTAGTATGTACGGGAAATGTATATATATATGTATATACGCCATGTTTATGGACAATTATTATCTTAATTTTGCGAATACATCCAACAAAAATTAAACATGCAATAATGTTAAGAAACAGTCTAAACGATAAAATGTGATAATAGGTTTGAGTTTAAGTATCCCCGCCAAAGAAAATAAAAAAAGTACAAATAAAATTAAAACGGCAAAGAATTAAACCATACAATACTTAAGGAGAAGATTTAGGAAGATTAAGATTACCTCCTCGGTTATCCATCGAAACTGCAATCCGCCGAAATAAGAAAAGAAACCAGTCCCCACCGCGGACCATTTAAAAGATATTTCGCGCACCAGATTGGTTGTCAAACATCCAATCGGATGTGCGGGACATGTGGTCCTTCTTCCTCTTATTCTTTAAAAAGGCCAGAGTGGCTGTTAGCGTTTAATTAGAAGGGGGAATCAGGGGTCGATCTCCTCTGATTGGGTCGACTTGGTGATGTGGAGTTTGATGTTGAAAGACCCGAAACTCCCTGATGAACCAAGTCAAAAACATCACTGACAACCCCCTTCGGCGCCTACTTAAAGCGTATTTGCGAATTAAAACATCATATTATATTCATTATACAGTTCTTGGAAACGAATATCAATGTCCAATATATCATCATGAAAATTCTCGCCTTTCTCGGCTGATTAGACCCCCTTGATCTCCTTAGATTTACAGATTTTTCAAATTTGTGATTCCACGGGAAGACACGAAAAACTGCGACAAAACTGTTCTATGTCACTTTTTTACGTCCTAGTCAGATGTCTGGAAAATTATTGCGTTATATGATCACCTTTACTTGTAGACCGACGGAGATGACTGCATTGGTTTTTGATGCAGACAGCATAGGGAAGTCTTGAAGGTACTTGTGCTCTGCAGTCGTCTTATCTAGAGCTGTTACAAATTGTTCATATGGACAAATTTTAAGTGCTGTAGAGGAGACGAAAATTTCCAGAGTCCAGCAGGTATGTTTCCTCCCCACAGAGAATTACCTGTGGTAGTGTGCCTCTGTGTTCCTGCTGTCACAAAACCAAAAGTAACACGAAAAATCATTGAGCAGCATCAAGGTGGCCAAGAGAACATTACGATGCATGTTCTCGTTAAGAAGTAGTATGGCGTTAAGGCTCCTCAATGAGCTGTCGAAGACTTGTCACTACACACTAGGATTACAGTCGATTCGAACTGCCTCGAACAGTATATATTAATTACATTTTTATTACATACTTGAAGCATGCTATATGCTATATATATATATATATATATATATATATATATATATATATACTAATTTAAAAATATGATTCCGTCGCTACTTAAGGCATATTTTTGAAAGTGTCTGCAAAGAATAGCGATTTCATTTCTTTGATTAAGTAAATTTTTATTTTTTTATAAACCTATTAATATATAGTTTCTCATGTATTCACAATGGTTCATTTAAAGACCTACATATTCTAGATTATCTTATTAATTTCCATTTTACAGTAGGTGTTTTATTGTTTTTTTTTGTGTTGTTTTTTTTAAGTGCCAGACATATTTCGATAGGGACGTCTGATATCAGTATTTATTTATCCTAATAGAATTTTTATGTTGGTTGAACCGTCTTTACAACCTATATCTTGTGCATCCAATGTAAGCTTCTCGTTTATGGATGCTTAATAGATGAGATATTACATTGGTATACTAATGATTCAGTGCGACATTTATTATTAAGCGAAAATTATGAGGCTTTCTGCAGTTACATAAATTTGGTTTAACTTCATCTCTTTTTATTATTATACTAAATTTCTTTGTTCTTGCTCTGTTTATTCAAAATGTTAGCATTATGTTTCTTAATATTTTTTTATAAGACTTTAGTACAGCTGTAACTTAATTTCGGGGTAATTTTTATTGGAAATTATACTGTTTACTATCTT
>CAHIKZ030001095.1:127500-132500 GCA_903632075.3 Acanthosepion pharaonis | reverse complement strand
TGTCATCTGTTACCAACTCGATCTCTATTCTGATGATACAACTGTTTTCTCCTGTTTTAGTAGTATGCCTGATAGGTCCGTTACATTAAAACTGCTAGATGGGGTGTTAAGTGACATTTAGCTAGTTATTAAATGGTGATTTTTTTTTACTTTTAATGCCACCAAATCGAAATTGTTGTTACGTTCTTTGGAGGCTGTCAAGAATTTACATAATAACAGACAATTGGGGCTGCAATATTGTTGTGGTAGGATCCTCCTAATTTGCATAGTGGAGTACCGACCATATGAATATGGTTGGTACCGGGAAGAGAGGAACGAATCAAGAGATTCAACCAGAGACTATGTCCGACTGCGACTCAGTCACCACATTCTCCAGGAACGGTCTTACCAGGAATATACAAAAGACTATATGTAAATATTGTGTACACTTTCTTGTTTCAATACATTTTGTTCTAAGTACATTTTGTGTTGCATTATTATTCCATGCATTAGTCAAGTTTCAACAAATATATAATAAACAAAAAAATAATAGATGGAGAATTGGAAAAGATGGGTTCTGTAAATAATTAGATTCTTCGGTTGTTCCTTTTTCTTAAAAAAAAATATCTGCCATCTAGATCTTGTAGTTCTCAAAAGATTATAGTGGCTGAGCAAGTCCGGTGAGATGGCACATAGCAATTTCAACAATATACTCTATTATTTGAAATTATAGCAGAAATATGGTTCTACAGAATGAATCCGAGAATACCAACACTTTAAACAGAGTACTGATATTCTTAAATAGCTTTTTCTAATGTAGACACTAATAAGTATGTCATATATTCAGAAATGTCTAAAATTCAATCGTATACAAACGCATAGAGCGAATTAAAAATGTAGGTCTTGGCTAAGACAATCCTTTTTCGAACCTAACTGATTGGCACTGCAGCATCAAAATAATTGTACTAAATAAGTAGAACAAACATATAACTTGATGACGTACAATACCATCAACAATTATACTAACTAGCAAATGTTACGATTAATGGCATTATTCAGGTGATGTTACAGATCTTCAAATAAACATTTAGAAAGGAAGTCTCTACCAATAATGTAGATTGCAATATCAAATAATGGATTTGAAAAAAACTTATCTTGCATAATATTCTTTAATAAATATATTTTAAGAATTTAAAATGACAATTACATATAATACCCAATGAACATAGTATTCATCCAAAGTCTAATACAAAAAAGTATCGTGCCTGTTGCTATGGAAATGAAATCACTTGGCATGGGTTATACCATTCTTGCTCACATCTGCTCTCTATAACATTGCTGATACTGAAAACCGTGAAGATAGTGGTCGACAAAACACAGCATGGAATTTACATCAGTTACCATTCGTTGTGCAGCAGTATTTGGTAAATAGAAAATTGTACAAGTCTTGTCTCCACCATTTTCCCCAGATCTCGTATATTGTGTTTTTTTTCCTCTTCGAAAAGAAGAAGCCACTCAGAAGTAATATGATTTCAAGACGTCGAAGAAATCTAAGATAATGTGACGAGGCAGAAGCTCTCTATACACCATTTTTTTTTAGAAATCCTAGTCCCAATATGGTTTGACTGTACCTCTTAAATGTGAAACCAAATCAATGAAGTAATAATTATGTTAAAATATGACGACAATGGAATTCCTTAAAAGACTCATTGAACAATGGAAAGGAATTCTGGTATATTTGAGAGGGACAACATTAAAAGAATAGTACTGATCTGAAACAAAATAAAACGGCGCATAAATAATTGTTTAAAAGTATCTAACAAATATGTAAATAGACTAAATATCACTTTGGCAATAGGTGTAATAATTAAAACATGTATAAATGTATAATTCGAAATAGGACGTAGTGTCAAAAAATAATATCTGTAAATTTTATCAAGCTGAAATACAAAAAAAATATTACAAAGATCAACATATGTTTTATGCTTCATGTTTTATATTTCTTCATTCTGCTTTTATAAAAGTTTATGACACCAAAATACAACAAATGATTACAAACAACAATGCTAATTTATTGCTGAGTTGAGTATTATACTTATAGAAAACAGAGCCAAAGACTACGAAAAAGAAAAACATGAGTTATCCCTAAACATACATAGCGAAATGAGAACAATCACCAACTGTATTATAAAGAGGATGTTCCGTTCGAAAATTCCTGGAAGTTACACAGATCGTTAGACAGCTGCAGATGGCTGGTAGACATATCAACCGAACGTTTTTGATATTTAAAATGGCACGTGCCAATAACTTCAATGGGTTAACATTTTGTTCCGTCAGGTAGTGTAATTGATATTTATGTCGCTGGGTTGGACAGTTGACTTATGGAAACAAATCTAGATATAACTGGTCATTACGAAAAATAAAAACCAAAAAATATGAGATATCCCTATACGTATAAAACAGAGCGTTTCTGAATGTTACTCGGATCGACAAGAAACCTGAATAAGCCTGGAGGAAAAAAAAATATCAGTGTAACGATAGAGATGAATCTGACACGTTTCTGATTGTAAATAATGCACCTAAAATATGTATAGATAATTTTTTTTCCTTTATGAATTATAATATATTTGAACTGATCGTGATTTACATACATGAGGAGACAAATTGAATAATTTTACCAGCATAGAACTTGGGAGATTAATATTAAAATGTATGCAATTCTTTTGATGCAAATGATAATTTGAAGCTACGGAATGTTTTGTTCAAAGGATTTATCACGCCAGATAATGCGATCTCTCTCAGTTACTTCAATCAATGTCCGCTCAGCATTGATGCCATATAACATAGGATTTATCTCTACTGGTGTCTGATAGAAAATGTACACGACGAAGTTTCTGCAACAGGCATTAGCAAACTACATTAGCCCCAAAGCATATTTGTATAGAAAGGTTGTAAGCTAAACACAAGGAGAAAACAGTAATTAACGAATTCATGTGTGTCTCTGAGTAGAAGCAATAGTCGTCACCAGGAGAGTGATTCACTGAATATTCTCCAGTGAAAATCAAGAAAAAATATGTTAGCCTAAAGCATCCTGTTACATCTAGACATTTCAAACGTAACATGATGAGATCTTGCCCCCAATCTTGTATTGCACTTACATTCATGAAGTTTAGGTATAATACACCCATGTTCATCAGAACAATTCTCAAGAAATTAGTTAGAAAAAGCTTGGGGAAGTCTATTTTTACGGCATTTGGAAAGTGAGTGGAGCCGGGATATGAGTTTAGAACCAACATGTTTTTTTTCTAAAATTAATATATTGTAATAAGTAAAAATGGGAATTATTTTAAAATCTTTGGCAAAACATTGACTAGCTTCCAGTAATAAACATCAGTTACACAAAATACAGAATATTATATATATTTTTTAAAACAAAAATTCCATTTATTACCTGTTGTTGTAATGATTACTTTTTGTAATTCATTATGTAGTATTGCAACATTAATTTTACATATGCGCTCAGCGAAAGAGCGTTACGTGTAATCGGCCAAATTTGTTTCCTTCACTTGGGAAAGGTAGGAATCCACCGAAGAGTTGTTAGCTACCAGTTATGGCTAAATGGCTTTTCTGGCCTTGGTTGGCAATCAGTTTATAAGATTATAAATCTGAACTCAAATCAATTTGGTTGTGAAGCTGGCGTCTCAATTTCATAAAATCTTCCTTGTTGCAGAAAACGTAGCTATAAAATGTAACGTTTGGAATCTATTGCTTTAATATACACATGCGAATTTAATTTTACTAAGGAGAATGAGTGGATGAGAATTAAGATTAATAGGGATATTCTTTTCAATTATTTTTACGACTGGGCTAAAATAGGTTTCGTGATTTTCTATTTAATAATTCATACCATCTTGCGTATATATAATTAAAATATAAAAAATTATAATACTTTTATAAGTAAAAAACACTTTGCTATGTTCGAATATATTTACCTACATTTCGGGTAGAATTAAAATACTAAAATAATAGGCCGGTTTTGGAATGTTTCTGATTCCGTGCAAGAGATTAAAGAATAAATGATTCAGACAATGGCGCCGCTTATTCTAAGCTGAAATGTTAAAGGATATCTGAGTACAAAGTTTCGAAAATTGGCCTCGTGACAGGAGTTGTTCTCCAAGATTTATTAAGTTTTTGTCTAGGTTTATTACAGCATCAAACAAAATAGAAAACAAAACCGGCATGAAAGAAACGAAATCAGCAAGACGTCTGTCTTCTTTGATTTCCAACGTAACTTTAAATCAGGCAAAAGTTTTCTTTTGACTTAATTTTGTGAATTATTTTGTTTTAACTGATAGGTCAGCCAATACAAGACCCAAGGCCCACTCAAAGTAGAGGTTTACCGAATGTAATTATAAGGGAGGGTAAGCGAGAATTAAGCGAGTCTTATGAGGACGAATAGGATAGTTATCGCACGAATCAAATCTTAAATAATGTAATTATCAGGGAATCATTCTCCTGGGAGAGATTATTCCAGGGATTAGGAGTTCTAGGAGGGGGTGCCTGAGTGGAAATTATTTTTTCAAAAGATCAAAGTGGGAATGAAAGAAGACTGTCACTGGGAACATGTCGCGTCCTAGATGTAAAAGCAGGCACAAAAGAATATAATTCGTCAGAACATCTGCTATAGTAAGAAAAATATGGTAGGGAAAGGCTCGCGACGTTATGCCTGTTTGTTAATGATTGCAATTTGAAGAATAATTCATCACCCATAACGTCGTATAAGCGATTGTGAAATATGTCGAAGTTTCACATGGATGAAATGCAGCAGCAGCCGCAGAAGCATCCCATATATGGTAAAAATACCCTATTTTTGGTCGGATCTGAATTTTAAAAACAGCATGGCATCAGGTGTGAGGCGTTTCTTGAGCCGTACAGATAACAGACAATTTTTAAGCATACCTTGCAATGGCATGAATCGACCAGTTCGATTTTTCAACCGTGAGTGTGTTTACTTTCTGTAG
>CAHIKZ030001095.1:120000-122500 GCA_903632075.3 Acanthosepion pharaonis | reverse complement strand
AGATAGAATGTATGGTTTTTTGAAAAAAAAAGATTATCCCAACATAGGAATGACAGACAGGAGACACCGAAATCTGAAAGTGTATTGAGAGAGCGAATGCTGCCTTCCGAAAGCTAAGAAAAGTGTTAAGAAACAGGAACATTGTTTTTAGAAACAATGATAAGAATACTGAAATATGTAATATATGTTCTCTTACATGGCAGGAAATGTAGACCAATCTTCTCACAGTTGGATAAAATACACGAGACAACAAAAATATGGTTGTATAGAAAGAAATCGATAATACCATGAAATGTAAAACTCATCAATGATGAAGTTTTAGAGAAAAGAAGAAAATTATTATATGCTTAGTTTTATCAAGGTTATTTCTGTCATTTCCTTTTTAGATTTGCAAGTTTTCTTCTCTGCCACATCTGAAACACATCTGTTATTATAGACTGTTAAATGGATTTTCAATTCATTTCTTTTTATCATGTAGAAAGGGCCTATTTATTCGATGTTCTTATAAACCAAAAGTGAAAATTATTATGTTCTCCAGTTGGAATTATGGAGAGAAGTTTGTAAAATGTTTTTGATAGCTTTGAATTCTGATTATTTTCAATATGGTTTAATATATCAAATCAAGATAATGTGTTGTTCGTATCTATTTTACAAGAAAAATTCAGTAGTATATTCCATGTTGTTTAGCCTATTTACTTGATCACGTAATATATTTTCAGTACACTTTCAGGCATAAAATGGAGGGAAGCATACAAAAAACTTTTACTAGGCGTGGGAGTATTCCGAAACATTAATTTAATGATTGTTTTTATCTTTTCTCTCAAGTTTCATATATATATATATATATATATATATATATATATATATATATATATATATATATATATATATATATATAAGTTTTCTCTTGAAATGACTTAAAATCAATAATGATTCTGAGGTGTCTTTTGATCAATGCCAACTGTCAAATGTTCATAATTAATGTGTCATTTAGAACAAAGGCTTTATTCACTACTTAATATATATATATATTTCATCGGTAGAAAAAAAGAGATCAATGAAGAAGAATAATTGCCTGGACTTTTTAAAAGAATACAAAATTCAAGACGAAACACTAGACTACTACAAGAGGTCATTGTTTAGATCGAGAAAATGCTCAATATCTTTGAGTGAATAATGTAACTTTACTTTTGTTTGTTCTGAAAGCAAACAGCATGACACATGTCATTTATATTGCTTCCCAAATGTGTGAAAATTCGGCAACAGTACCATATTGGCGGAGAGGATGTTCCCTAGAATGAGTACTGGCCGGTTTATTCAATTCCAAGGCAATATAAATCACGCAGCTTGAATTTTATTAGATAGCATGTTGTTCCATCTCTGAGATTTTCGTCTATGTCTCTGTCCAAATTGATGCAAGATAATGCCTTTGTCATACTGTAAAAAATGCTTAAATATATTGGTTGACGATATAGAATGCCTTGTTCAAAGAAATGAGCAGACAACAAATGAGAACATATCATCGAAATAAAATAAAATAAATATTACTATTGAATATAAAATCGAAAAGTGTTTTTTCATAAAAGTTAAAGAAACTATCAGAAAATGCATTTAGTATAAATTTTTGAATAAAATTTGCCTGATTTAGCAAAGTCTGACCTAAAATATTTTAACCTCAGTAAATCACTGTATCGTGTATATTCGTGAGTTCATGCAAAGTTACTTAGACTGCTTAGGTTGCAGTGCTTTCAGAGAGGAAGAATTCAGTTTCTGCAATTTTCGCAAAGGAAACCACGGATAGTGAATATCTTGAGGCGGAAACTGCAGGAATAATGGGACAAACACAGCTGAATGCCAGTGCTTGTAGAAGAATCGAAGTCATGTGTGCGTGTATATATATATATATATATATATATATATATATATATATATATATATACATCGTTTTCTACATATGAGTATTTTTTCAGTTTAGTATATATATATATATATATATATATATATATATATATATATATATATATATATATATATATGGCATAAATCAATCTAGCCTTTATCTTGATTAACAACTTAAAAGAGACTGTTTGACCAACAAAAGGTCTGACCAAAATTCATATTTAAAAATTAAAATAAAATGAAATCTACATACAAAAGTTCATTTTCTCCATGAAGACATTCATTTCTGTAATTCACTGCTACCAGCAAGCAGATGTATTTTCTCCTGATGATGGCCATGTTGGCCGAAACTAGTCGAGGAATCTAAATGAAATAATAATAAAAATGAAAGATTATTAATAACCCAGTGTATCTGAAGATTTTAATTTTTGAATATTTTTTATTGTTCAATATATATATATATATATATATATATATATATATATATATATATATATATATATATATATATACATGTATATATTATCTTTCTCATTCTACGTATCTCATTCTATCTAGAAACACACAAAACGCACACACACAGTTAAACACACACATATGT
>CAHIKZ030001095.1:82500-115000 GCA_903632075.3 Acanthosepion pharaonis | reverse complement strand
TCGAACCTAAATGCAGAGAGTGATCAGCATGGAGAAAGGTTCCACCCGGATGATACTAAGATGGAAAAAAATACCAACGTAAGTGGATAGCCAAAATAATGGGGGAAATCTGCTGGAATGCTCCAACGTGACATACTGGAGGCATGGTAGAAGAGATCCCCCAGAAACACACATCTTTGTCTGTCTGTTGGACTATTATGTGTATGTATCGTATTATCCAAGAAATATAATTCTCTCAATGTTCAATATATTTAATGTATATTTTTATTTATTTGTTATATTCATTTGTAATAGATAACATAAAAATACTATATTTTGAATTTATATGCAGTGTAAATAAAATAAAAAATGTGATATGCGAAAGCAAAAAAAAAATAAAATAAATAAAACCAGAAAGCAGTAGATGATGTAAGAAAACTGTTCAGTAACTTATTCATATGTTTGCTTCAGAAAGAAATATAACACAGTAAATACAATATAATTTCTTTTTTGTTATATGAAATTATAATGAATATTTTTTTATTTTTACTTTTTGTTTTCAGCGTTTTTTTAATCCTTTTTATCGTAAGAAACAATAAAATCTTTCTTTGGAACCATTGATGATTGTTTTATTTCATGTTTTAAGATTTTTCTACATAACACCTCAATATATATATATATACATATATATATATATATATATATATATATATATATATATATATATATATATATATATATATATATATTTGTGTGTGTGTGTATATGTGTGTGTGTGTATTTGTTTATCAGATATATATGTATATATATTTGTTTATCATATATATATTTATATACAGGCACGTTATATATAAATATTATTTTAATAATGATGCAAATTATTATTAATATTATGAGTAGTATTAGTAGCAGTAATATCATTATTATTTGTTTGTAGTAGTAGTAGTAGTAGTAGTAGTAGTAATATTTTCTTTATTTTCGTTGATTCCCGGTGTATACTCATTTCTTTCCGGGTCCCACCCAGAGACACAAGGTCAGGTATATTATCATGACATCTTCTACTGATCCTTCTTTGAGGAAAAAAAGCAATGGACAGAATAAAACAAACACTTAAGATCACAGATATGTTACATAAATAAAGCCTTTCGTAAGGTAGGAGCAGTACAAATAAGTAGCATTTGTTGTATTTGTTTAAGGCATGGACAATCAGGAATTATTCAAGGAGTCTATCGGAATTTTTTCGAATAAGTACGTTGGCGCCAACTACAGTTATTGACTGAAGTTATTGACTGAAGTTATTGATGTCCTCATGTGCCACATTTTTTAGATTTCAAGATCCTTGTAATCTGATGATTCTTTGAAGATCTTCAAAGATACATTAGAATCTGCAGTGCTGTCATGTCAATAAGAAGGCACATTTTGTTTTTACTTTCACTGAACAGTATGCAAGGACGACTAGCTTTGATTGTTATGTCTCTGTGTATTTTAATATCCTATAAAATTGTTACAGGACACATTTTTAACGGGTCAGGAGGGAATTCATATCAATTTCTTTCAGTTTTTTTTTCGTAAAATTTGCATATTTTGAAAGGGAGATATTGGCTCACTCTAACATGCTGAGTTTCATATACAGTGCGTGCCAATACCGTGCAACCTGATACAAGATGGCCAATTATTTCTGGATATTTCCCACAGATCTGCATTTGGGACTAACATTTTTTCAGTATGTGTGCTTATTAATTTCTAATCAGCAAGCATCGATCCTGTGCAGCAAGTGTAAAATCTTCGGATTCAGTTTTTAACCATGCGCTAGGTAGCCACTCTGGTGTGCTGTGTTCGTCTGCATCAGTTTGTTTGGAACGGATTGAATATTGACCCTGAAAATGTCTCTCCTGTTATCATTTTTGTTTCTGGTAGACTGCATTTGCCATTGCATATTATGTTTTAGGCTTATTCTGCTGCAGTAAATGTATTATATTTTACTTGAATTTCTTCATCGACTTGAAACCCCATTTTGAAATGTTGGCTTCTTTTCCTATTGAAAATATTTTCTTACATCTTTCATGTCGTTTGACATATATTATCATCCTGTCACCTGAAGTTTCCAGTTTACTTTGAAGGCCAAATGATGCAGGTTTGTAAGAAAGTTTTAGATGAAATATTCGTCCGCCTCCTTCGGATCTAGGTACATACAGATGATCAACATATCTGTTGGGATGATGCATGTGATTGCAACTGAGAAGATTTCTCCTTTTGGCTTCCATTCACTTAATGCTAGGTATGGTTTAGGTACGGATGTTGTAACTGTATTGCAACTCGTGAACAGTCAATGTTTTTATGGCTGATATTCTATTTATTATTATTATTATTATTTTTATTTTCTTTGATTTCTGGCGTTTACACATTTCTTTCCGGGTCCCGCCCAGGGACCTAAGGTTAAAAATGGCGTCATGACACTTTCCACTAACAAAAAAAAAAAAATTATATAGATAAAGCCCTTCGTAAGGTGTGGGCTGTACTTGTCAGAACAATTTTTTGTATCTCCTTGAGGCATGGACTTCCGGGAATCCCTTCAATTAGTCTACTGCAATCTTTTCCAACCAGTCCTAGGGCTCCAACTACAACAGAGATTGTTGATGTTCCCATATGCCACATTTTCGAGATTTCTATTTCAAGGTCCTTGTACTTTGACAACTTTTTGAATATTTTCAAAGATACATTGCAGTCAACAGGGACTGCCATATCAATAAGGAGGCACCGTTTTTGTTTGTGGTCTTTAATAACAATATCTGGCCGGTTGGCCTTGATTGATCTGTCAGTGTGTATTGTGTAATCCCATAGAATTGTAACAGGTCCTATCTCCGTAAACGGGTCTGGGTGGTATTCATACCAGTTTCTTTCAGTTTCCTTCCCTTAGAAGTTGCAGATTTTCCAGTGCAGATATTGGCCCACTCTGTCATGTCGGGTTTTATATTCAGTGGGTGCCAACACCGTACAACCTGATACAAGATGATCCATCGTTTCTGGATATTTATCACAGAATCTGCATTTTGGGCTGACACAATATTTTAGTATATGTGCTTGATAATTCCTAGTTAGCAAGCATTGGTCCTGCGCAGCAAGGATAAAACCTTCAGTTTCCGCTTTCAACCCTGCACTACGAAGCCAATGATGGGTACGGGTTTTGTCTACGTCAGCTTGTTTGGTACGGGCAGAGTATTGGCCATGAAGCGGTTTATCTTGCCATCGCTTCTGTAACTGGTCGGTTGCATTCGTCTTTGCTGACTTCTTTTTAGGTATTTTGCAGTTTCAGCCGGTGTATTGTGCTGTAGTTGCATCTCTACGTCCAATTGAAACTCCATTTTGAATTTGTTGGCTTCTTTCATTACGGAGTAAAGACGCTTACTACTTTCACGTTCCTTGACGCATACCATCATCCAATCTTCTGTAGTTTCCAAATATCTTTGGAGGCCAATTGTTGTAGTTTTGTAGGACAGTTCTAGTTGAACTAATCCTCTGCCTCCTTCGGATCTGGGCACATACAGACGATCAACATCAGCTTTGGGATGATGCATGCGATAGCAAGTGAGAAGCTTTCTCGTTTTGGCGTCCATTCTCTAAATTTCAGCTATGGTCCAGTTAAGGACATTAAAGCTGTATTGCACCACAGGGACAGCCAATGTGTTTATGGCTGTATCCTGTTTTTTGAGTTTAGCTCAGTATTTAGTACCAGACGTACACGCCTGCAGTACTCTTTTCTTATTTTTTCCTTCATTTGGGGGTGTTGTATGCCATCTCCTTCGCTAATTCCTAGGTACTTATAAGCTTCACCATGCTCCAGTTCCCTAATCTTTGTGAAAAATTTAAATCTATTAAGGGTGTTTCTGTAATTCTACCTTTCTTAAAAGTTACTTTTGCACGTTTATCTAATCCGAAGTCCATACCTATGTCGTCACTGAAGTATTTTACAATATTGAGGAGGCCTTTCAACTCATTGTCGTCTTTGACAAAGAGTTTGAGATCATCCATGTAGAGTAGGTGATTGAATATTTTCTTATTTATTTTCTAACCATAGCTACTGTTGTTCAGTTCATGTGTAAGAGGGATTAGGGATAGACAAAACAGAAGGGGTGACAGAGAATCTCCTTGAAAGATTCCACGTCGGATATTCAGGCGGTTGGATATGGCAGTGCCCCCGGTGTGACTAAGGTATAGTTTGGTGTTCCACATTTCCATGCTGTGCCTAAGGAAATTTAATACCACAGGGGAGACTTTGTACATTTCCAAAGTCTTAAGGATTCAAGAATGTGGAACACTATCAAAGGCTTTACGATAATTAATCCACGCTGCACTTAGATTCCTGCGTCGTCTCCTACAATTTTCGAGGATCATTTTATTTATCAGAAGTTGATCTTTGCAGCCATATGAACCTCTTCTGCATCCCTTCTGTTCCAGCGGGAGAGTGCTGTTTGTTTCGAGAAAGGAATAATTACGGTTCGTAAGTGCAGATGTGATCAACTTATACGTTGTGGAGAGACATGTTATCGACCTATAATTTTTCGGGTCGTCTGTTTCAGTTGTTTTTGGTATGAGGTATGTCATACCTTCAGTAATCCATTCCGGGATTTTATTGGGATTATTTACAAGCGTTGATAATGTTTTTGCAAGAATTTCATGGGTAGATATGAGATGATACAGCCAGGAATTGGGCAACTTGTCACTTCCTGGGGATTTCCATTTTGGTGATTTTGTTAGAGCTTGCCTAACATCATCTGTGGATATATTTTCCCTTTCTTGCAGAGGTGTATCCAGCATTCGTTCTTCTTCACGCCGTATCCATTCTGCATTTGGGTTATATTCCTTTGGGCTGTTCCAAATATTTTCCCAAAATGTCTGTACATTATCAATCGATGGTGTTTTTCCAATTTCCCTGTAAAATTTCTTAAGATCTGTTCGGAATATTTTATTTTGGCGATAGAACCTACAACGTTTTTCGTATCGTCTTGTTCTCTGCGCCTTTAGCTGAAGTTTCTGCTTCAGCATTTCCTTGATTGATGGAATATCAATTAGGGATTTAATGTTATATTTCCGCTTGATCTTTTTGAATTTACGTGTGGAAATATTAGGGTTTTTTTGTGAGCTCATCTAATATAGAAAGCTCACATCTGATTTGTTGTATTTCTCGAATCTGTTTGGTTTTCCAAGCTGGTTCTCTGTGTCTGTTAATTTTATTTATTGTCTTGACTCCAAGCTTCCGAGTCGCTGCTAAAGCTGTGGCGTATATGACGTTGTTAACTTCTGTGATGTTTCCCGGTGGTTTATCTGTTAACAGTGTTTCCAGGGCAGCATTGTATATTTTCACGATGTGCCTGTTGGAGTTCGTCATATGGATTTTCGGAGCTGGTCTCTGTCTGACAATTGTATGAATGTTACTCTGCTGAGTACTTGATGACGTCATTTTTCGCTTCGGTGATTTCAGCTTCGTGGTTTTCAAGGAATTCTAACTTATTGTCACTGAAGATGACTCCAGGTATATTTTCTGGAGGACTGCAGGTTGTGTTAAAGGTAGAGTCTTGGGTTTCATTTCCTGGGAGATTATTTCGTATTTCATTCGCTTTAGCCTCCACCTCATCCTCTGTTGGATTCCTCATTTCTACATTAGTCTCAATAGAGTTTGAGTGATGGGTCATAGTATTTTGTCTTATATCTAATTTTATCTTATCTATTTCTGCCTTTGAGAATCTGTTGTTTCGCATGATGTCCCTACGGACATTAGCAAGCATGTTTGGATTGAGGTTAGGTCTTATATCATTTCCCTCCGTACTTCTCCATATTTGGTATGTTTGATTGGTGGTGTTCTTTGCTGGGTTTTCGAGTGCAGTGAAGAAAGATGTCATGACTTGTCGATACTCTTCGCGGCTCCATTTCGTTCGTTTACTTTTTATTAGTCGATTTGGTATAGAATCACTTGGTCCAAGGTTGGCAATAATCTGGTTTTGGTGACAAAGTGTCTCTTCGTGTGTGGAAGAGTTTGTTCAAGTGACAGATTTTTAGTCCTCAGACTGGTTCCTCTCTGAGTGACGCGACCCTTGTTGTCCCGGTTGACGGCCGATCCGGTATGAAATAGTATTCGTATTCATTGAAATTAGAGATGCGTTTTAACCTTGACTGCCAAGGGGTAATTATGTTCAGGTTACCAGCTTTAGGACGAGTCTCGAAGAAGATCCAAGAGCACGCCCAAACAATGAGATTGTGGATTTATTAATATAACGAAGGTAGAATAGTTCAAAAGATTGTGTGGTATTCAGTGGGGTAGACTATACTAAGTTTTAACTTAGTATCAGTTCAGTGACCACTCAAGGGGGATAAATAGATTTTAGTATATAGACTTAAGAAAAAAAAAAGATAAAATAAATGCCATATGATCCCTGTCAATGCGGATATATATATATATATATATATATATATATATATATATATATATATATATATATATATATATATATATATATATATATATATATATACACACACACACACACATATATATATATATATATATATATATATATATATATATATATATATATATATATATATATATATACATAGGGAAGAGAGAGAGAGATATTAGTAAACATGTACACATATACGTAACGGCAGAGATTTGGGATGCTTAAAGTAGGAGAGAAAAAGTGAAAAAAAAAAGGGAAAGATGGACATGGATGTCCGCTTAAGGTCGGGGGGACAGAAAAATAGAAATAGACGGTAAAAAAAAGAAAAGAGAGCTGAAAGGGAAAGAATTAACTTGAGTCAAAAGAATTTACAATCATAGCAAACTACGCGAAATGTATCATTAAAAAAAAATGCTACATTTACCATTTCTTAAAACTTTGGAGCATGGCAAAAGTGACCTTCCACAAATGTTCAGTTTTCCGTCGCCAACAACGGATACTTATCAAATTTTATGGGGTAGGCCGGACTTATACTACAGATTGGTAGGGGGGATATCAAAGAATTAAACAAAGGGGTAGAAGCAAAGCTTATTATTATTATTATTATTATTATTATTATTATTATTATTATTATTATTATTTCCTTATATTTTTGTTGTATAAATATTTCCTTCCTTCTATGTCCTACCTACAAGAGGAATTATTGATATCCTCAATGTCCCCGTTTTCAGATTTCCACTTAGATTTCCTTGTATTTTAACAGTATTCTGGAGATAATCGAAGACTCATTGCAGGGACTGACATGTCATTAAGTAGCCCATTTCCATTTTTGTAGTATTTGATCTTATTTTTATTTCTTCTTTTCTTCTTCTTCTTCTTCTTCTTCTTCTTCTTATTATTATTATTATTATTATTATTATTATTATTATTATTCCAGGCTACTTTCTTTTGGCTTGTGATCTTAAATGAATATGGGTGTTAATATGCACACTTTGTCTTAGTGATTTTAGAAGGATTACTCTAAATATATTTTTATTTACTAAATATATGCAGAACAGTTGCCTATCATAAGGGCATAGGTCATGTCCCAAGACAATGACGCATTCTGCATCTGTTCATAAACGGGAGTAATGAAGGAACATCAAGTCCGTGCCTTGAGATTTGTTTATAATTTTGGATATAGAGATTTTAAAGTAATATGGTAAAATTACAAGTCGGGAATAGACAGATTTGACTTCGCTAATGCAACCGGAATATATTTCCTACTAGATGTACAGATGCTAGATTATGCAACGCTTTTGTAAATTGATTCCCACGAATGATAGAATGGGTGTTTTATATTTGAAGCCCTCAACAAAATCGCTCGTGACCTGAAAAGAAATAAAAAATTGTAAAGAATATACCATTTTACAGAACATAAAATAACTGAATTTATGTTACATATAATATTACATAAATTTCATTAATATTCTATCTCCTTCTCTCACACTCACTATTTCAATCTCACTCTCTCCATGTAGATTTAGTTATTTAGAAAATTAATATTAATGCTCTGCCAATAAATATGGCAGTAAGCACTATTTATCCACTGCGACTTTGCAGCGTGCACTCTCAGGCGTTATTTTTGACATGCTCAGATATGGGAAATTTTGAGGGCCTGGTATTATCAAGCATTACATTTATTTATTATTTCAGCTTTATGATACTTTGCTGAATCACTACTGCTTCCAATGGGATCGAGAATATTCGAGGTACTCTTACGATACATTCTTATATTCAGGTTTTCTTTCCATGCCATGGAGATTCTTCGTCATTTCCAACCTGTCCAAATGTGGATTCTCACCGCCATGATGAATTTAGTGGCGAGTACATAGAATATACTCATCAACTACCCTCGTTGTAACACCTTCAGTTAACCGAAGATATATAAATGTGTCTCTGTAGTATACATCCTTAATAGTGTTAATATATAAATGCGCCTTTGTAGTATACTTCCTTAATAGTGTTAATTTCTTTGTACATTAATTAATCATAATATATATATATATATATATATATATATATATATATATATATATATAGAGAGAGAGAGAGAGAGAGAGATAGATAGATAGATAGATAGATAGATAGATAGATAGATAATATTAGTGGTAAATATACATACATATGCAAAATATATAAATATATATACATAGGTGCATACACATGCATGTATATTTCTTGAATTTGTAGGTCTGATGAAGAGGATCGTATCTATGATTCCAATGGAATAAATTATGACCATGGGATATTAGTGTTTAAGCCTTTTTATTATATATATATATATATAATCTTTTTTTTTTCGGTCAAACCTAGATTTATCTGGAAAACGGTTATATAAATGAGTGCTCTATACACAAGGCAAAAAAGAAAATGAACGAATGTACGGTACTGCTTAATGTCAAGTTCAAGGAATACTAAACATTGATGTTACCATCGTTTCAACCAGTTACGTTTCTTCCGTCAATGGAGTTTAATAGTGATTACACAACCATTTAATTTTTTTTTTTTTTGGACATTCTCATCAGCTGATTGCCGTTGAATTTGTGTGGGCGCTAGCAAGAGTTTAAGTGGGCGTTAGGGAAAATTAATATTAATAAAACTTATATAAAATAATTCATATTAAATAAAAAGTAAATTAGAGATATATTAATAAAAGAATCTTAAATTTTAGAATGCGGGAAAATTAATATTATTATTATTTTGAACTAAGGAGAGGGGCAATGTTAGAGAGAATGTAACGGAAACAGAAAAAAATATTAATAATTATATTAAAATATATCGGTAATAATAATAATAATAATAATAATAATAATAATAATAATAATAATATATAATGAGGGAGGAAATATATGTATGTATTTTTATGGTTGTATATATATATATATATATATATATATATATATACAACCATAAAAATACGGAGTTTGTCGGCAGTCCAAAAGAATATATGACGATAGGCAAATATATTATTAAGAAAGCAACTTCTCTCGTGTATATAAATATGAAACTCTAAGCTGTATATAGTTGTCTGTAATACAGTTGTATACAATTCAATATACATGTGCATATTTTCCATCATAACGAAAAGTCATATTAAAATACACAGACACACAAGCGCAAACACAAACACATGTACTCAGACACTAATGCATATGTTTGTTTATGTGTGTCATGTAAGAAATAATGTGTTTGGGCTTGCATATTTGTCATTTACAATCATATTTTCAGCTCAACGTTATTTTTGGCAGTCAATCATGTCTGTATGCACCAAATGCATCCAATTAAATTCACACCATGTATACATTGGTCGAAACAACAAAAAAAACTTACCTAATCGAATCAATGAATGAATAAATAAAACATTTGCTAATGGAAGTGAAACCATAGAATCATGCAATCAATAACTTCCAAAATATGCATTGTTGTGTCATTTTCACGAAAGCCACTGAAAACGGAATAAATAAGTAAATATAAAATAAACAAAATTTACCATCTCTTCCTTTTGTCATCTTCTGCTTCTTTTAATAAATTCTTGCTTGTAGTTTTGTTCTTTGCTTTCTTTAAGTTTCTCTAGAATCATCTTCACCTTTATTCAATTTGCCAGCATCTTTTGCTTTCTTTAAATTATGCTTTTTGTTCTTTTCTCAAATGGACCCCGCAGGAAAGATGAGAGAAAATTTGGCACATGTGGTGCATTCTCTCATTGTGTGCTCTTCTTTTCATGAGATAAGAAAACTACGAATAGAAACTATTGAAAAACAAAAGAATAGCTGTAATAATGACACATAAGAAACGACAAGAGCGAGCTCAGCGTAGGAAAATTCCATTTCTAATGTAGAGTCACATTGTACTCGCTATAAGTAATGCTGAGAGGAGAAACAACAAATATAACATTAGGCAATCCTATGTTAAATCTACGATGTTCTTTGTGCATTATTATTCTTGTCTTTTTGGAGGTTTTAACATCTGACCTTTATTGGGAATATACTTAACCCGGTTTTTCGTAATTATCAGTAAGATTGTCAACACTATTGAGTAGGATGTAGCATTTGAAACTTCATGCTGTTTTGAGATTTACTATTGTCTGCAAAGAAAAATGGGCGACGAAAATATAGAGATTGATGAAACATTAAGAAAGCGTGAAAAGCATATTCAGACTGGAGAAACTTCGGCAATTTTCAGCTAAACTACTACACATAAAGCAGATTATGAATTGTACAATTTTAAACGACTACATAGACCATATTACTTTTAATAATAGATATTGAAATAAACATTTGGATTTTCTAAGATGCAAGCAACAATCATCTCCAAATTTTACAGCTGGTTTCTATATGCGGCGATGAGCGAGACGCTATTGCGGTGTGTGGCAAATCATAGATGTCATCCCTCCAGCACTAATGGGATTTTATGCGAAGTCAGAGACAAAGAAACACGGATTTATTTGAGCAGATATTACTTGGTATAAATATATTCATGCTACATCAGTAATAAAATATTTATATCTTGTTTTTGTGAGTGATATATTATGATACGTCTCCAGGTTTTAGTAGTCAAATTAACATGGAAGAGTGAAAATATGTAGTCGTATAACAGGCAATTGCCGGATATGATTTTATTGGTATTTACATAAGTAAGTAGTACAATTTTGCTTTATTTCAATACATATATATATATATATATATATATATATATATATATATATATATATATATATATATTTCATTTTCTCTTAAAACCCTTCCACCCACCTCTCCTAAAATTCCCTCTGTTAAGGTTTCATCTCCCTCCTCCTCATACTTAAACTCTCTAAATTCTGTTTTTACTTCCGGAGTTGTTTTTTCTGTTTTCTTTTTGAATTTGTAGGTCTGATGAATTGGATCGTATTTACGATTCCAATGGAATAAATTATGACCATGGAATATTAGTGTTTAAGACTTTTTATTATATATATATATATATATATATATATATATATATATATATATATATATTTATGTGTGTGTGTGTTTGTGTGTGTGTGAAAGCGTAAATTTGTAAGAATATGTTAGTAGAAAGGCATACGTATATCGCGAGAAAAATGAATATAGCTCCAAGTTTGGTAAAACATAAGCCCCATGTTGGTGAAATACTATCTTATACGCACCTATTGTGCTACCCAGTCCCCAGGACCCCACTCGTCGACATGCATCAATGATCCAAGGGAATACAGGTATTTGGCTGGCATACCTGCAGGACATATCGGAAAACTGTCAGTGTTGACAGTCATCCTTCTGTGCTCCACACAAGATTTTCTAACTGGATTTACTTCCAGGGTCATTTCCGTATTACGACATGTCTGTAAGGCAGCGGTCGTTTAAAATCAGGGTTTTCATTTCCTTTATGAATGATTCCGAGCCCCATCTTATTAAAACTGCTTATCAGACATATCTTTCGACTTCGTCCCTTCCCATTCGTGTAGAGAAACTTAGTTTTCAGACGCTATTTAAGATACATGATATCGGAGCATTTTATAAACAGCAGGCGTTATGTTAATAACGCCAGAGAATTGTTTGAGACTAATTCTTTCAAGTGAAAATAACTGCTCATTCTGTTCGGCATTCTGTTAAAGTAACATTGGCCGAATGTTAACTATGCAATTTTCGGTCTTTTCTTTGAATGTCCGGCATTTTTCTGCTTCCGTCTCTCGCTCGTAGGAAGTGCATTGATTTCACTCTGTTTTCCACTTGTACTGTGTGTATATACCCGGTAATAAGTCGATTATACTTACTTATTTTCATTGCTCTTCAGCGCAGCATAATTTAAAGAGAGGTTGTGCATTTGACGGGTTTGTGGATACCTTCTATATCAACATTCGGTCACCCAAGTTATTTTGAGGTTCTGAGGTGAAACCGAATGCAAATCTTGCTCTTGTCTTTATAGGGTGAATTAGCATATACAGATTGCTTTGTGGACATTACATTCTATTTCGACCTAAGAATTGTATGATAAATTGCTTTGTGTGTATGCGTGTATATATATATATATATATATATATATATATATATATGTGTGTATATATATATATGTGTGTGTGTGTGTGTGTGTGTGTATATAATTATATATATATATGTACACGCTCATACACGTATATATATATATATAAACACACACACACACACACACACATATGTGTGTGTGTGTGTGTGTGTGTATTCGTAGGCAGGCTGTCTCGCTGTATCACAGCTCATCCATGCGGCTAGGCATGCGATGATTGCTTCAAATCGAAACCGGACCGATTTGACATCAGTTGGAAACTCACACGCTTAGACTATCAGCACACAAAGCGTAGAAAGTGAATACTTAACGAGATTTATAGAGATGTGACAATAATAATCCGGATGTATCGTAAACATATTTAAGACAATTGAAAGAATTATATTTTCGGAAGAACTTCTATAAAATGGATAACGAAGTTTTAAATACTGAGTTCAATTCTCGAAATTCAAACTATACCTATAATATCGTTAGCAATTATAATCCCTTCTTAGTGATTTAACTTTTTAAACTGGATTATGCCTTAATTAAATAAAATATATTAGAAAATATAACAAAAATAAATTAACATGCACCGTGCAAATGTTGAACGTCTGCCTATACTAAGAATAATGGTGGTAAAGGCATTCTCTACGTTGAGTTCAACTAGCATTTGTCCTTTAATATTTAGAGACCATATTTAACACGATATTACAACTATGGAACTCTCCAGAAAGTAGCAAAAAGTAAGACTTCCATAGATAATATTATATACTTTTTAAAGGAACGTAAAATCTGTATGAAATATATAACACCGCACAAAATAAACAAGGTTAACTTCCGTCGCGGTCATACAGTTTTTATGATCTCAACGATTCTTTCATTTGTTGAATGTAGTATATGCTTCGCGATGGTTACGTATGGTTTTAAAATTCAGAAGTCTCCTTCCCCTCAACTGGTTTCTAACCAAGGCGGAAGAACTCAGTCTGCTCAACAATTTAACCTATAGCTGGCAGGTGATATTTGGGAAGTTGCTCATAAGTTAAAGCAACGAACAAAACTGAAAATCAAACCTGGCTTTCCGATTTCCCATTGCGAGTCGCTAACAAGAGTTAAAAAGCAAATCACCTGGAAAAAATCTATATTTTTTTGCCAAATACACCAAGTGTTAATGATGCAAAGGGAGATAAATACAAAAAAACATATATAATAATTAATGATGCAAATTTTGGGAATAATATATTGAGACAATTGACTCTTAGTGTCTAACAGTCCACTTTTAACTCCAAAGGGAAACAATGCTCGGCATTATAAGAATGGGCAATATATTCACCGGAGAACTTGTCAGCTAAACGATGAGTAATTATGTGCATGTCGTAATGGAACAGGCTATACTTTGAAACATTGAAATTGATCCTCACCAAAATAGCCTATTATAATGTAACTTGTTTTTCCCTCCGATAGTTCGTGCGGTCGCTAATGCCTGCCAATTTCTCATGAATAATGAACTATTCACTTTTGACCGCGTGAAAACACGGACATCATATATCAGGGAGGCTACTTAGTTTCAGTGAATAAAAAGAAAGAACGAAAGTAGCAAAGAAAGAAGGAAAATGGTTAACGTCTTCTGCCATTACGTCATAAATTTAAAAAAAAAATATTCCTTTGTGATTGTATGGAAAAATTTATGAAAAACGCTACTTGGTTTCTGTAAAAAAAAGAAGAAAGAAAGAAAAAAAAGAAAGGACGATTAAAGTGTTTAAATTCTGTTTCAGTGAAATGAAAAAGATGTCAATTTCCAACCTTTTCACTATAGTCGTTTCCATATATATATTTTAAGATTTTGAGTTAAAATATTAAAATACCGGAATTTCTTTGGAAATATTGTTGTAGAATTCTTCAGTACCAACGTAAGAATTAAGATTCATCAGTAAATTCAAATAGAATAACCATCCCCTCGAGTCTTTATTTAGTTCCTTAGTTTGTACCGCCGATACGCGTTGTCGTTATTATTGTATTCAGGTGTTGATACGTAGTGTAAATGTGTAGTGGTCTTATATATTGTACAGTATGAGGAAACAAATCTTTATATATTTTCATATCTAGCAACAAAAATATTATAACTTTGAAGAAACTGCGGATAACGATGTCAACTCCAAGGAATACAAAGATGTGTAATTTAAATGCATTTTGAAATGAAAAGATCTGATTTTTATATAACAAATGAAGAACAACAAAACAGTGTAATTTCTACGGTACCGTAAGTAACCACTGCTAGGCCAGGCGTACAAGTAGTGCCATCATATAACACTTGTCTATCTGTGCATCTATGCGTCTATCTATCTATGTATCTATCTATGCATCTATCTATCCAGCTATATATATATATATATATATATATATATATATATATATATATATATATATATATATATATATATATAAATAAAGATTCATAGCACGGGAGGTTAGAACGCTCAAAAAGTCAATACGTGAGATACATAAAGTTTTTAACTGTTCGAAAATTTAAGCGAGACACGTTAAAGTATAAAAAATATTTATTTTTTTAAAGAAAATGAAACACTGAACGTCCAATTGTAAGCACAAAATAGTTTATTTTAAATTTTTACCCGGAAAAATACATATGTTAAAAAATATAACTAAGAGTGCATTTTTCCCAATTTGTTTTACTCTATGGAAGTATTTGTACAGAATCGTTCTAACACTTTGATTTTTTACACGCACGCACGCACACACGCGCATATATACATATATATATATATATATATATATATATATATATATATATATATATATAAAAATATAAGTAGTAGGGTGTGGTATATTTATAAGATAACGTGCACAAGATCAGAGATAGAGCGTATGTAGTATATATATAAAAGTGAAAATTGATGTCAACTCTCAGAGGCGACAGGCTAGACGCAATCGTCAGGCCGCGAATTTTGGATTTTTCCTCGACATGTAATATATATGGGTCAGTGTTGCATTGTGGGTTATCTATTCTTGCCGTTATATTTACGGGGGTGTCTACTTTGATTATTCATTTGTTTGATCGTATTTATTTTACTTTTTATAATTTTGTATTATTTATTCTTTTCGGTTTTGATGTTTTATTAACGTAGTAAAAATGTGGGTATATGTTTAGGCCGGTTATTTCATAGTTCACTTTGCTCTAGGAAGATAATTAAAGCTATTTATTCGTCAAAAATTTTGATTGCTTGCCGAAGTCTATTCTGTTATGTTGCCTCCGAACAGTTTTAATTTGTTTAATTTTAATTGCTTTTTCTTATTTATGCTTATTTTAATTAGTTCTAAGGGGTATTTTAACGGCGCGATTTGTTAATTAATTTATTTATTTGGGTTAATTTTTCTCTTTCTTATTTATTTTCCTTTTTTTATTTTGAATGTTTTTATTTACTATATTTGGTTTTCGAATTTTGGGTAACGTAGTAATGTTTGTTTAATCTTTTATATCATTTATAACTATTTTTACATCCGATTTTTAGATTATTTCTTGTAGTCTATTCAAACGGTTATTTTGGCGGGATTGGTTTGTTAAATTGTTTATTATTAGTTATTTTATTTATTTCTGTTGATTATTTTTTTTAATGTATTTTATTTTCATTTTTATTTATTCTATTTCGTCTATTCTAACGGGAGTAGTTTGTTAATTTGGTTATTATTTTTTTTTTGCTTAATTTATGTTACTTGTTTTATATTATTTTGTTTATTTGTATTTTCTCATTTCATTTTTCGATTTTTAAGTAATGTAGGAAACATTTGTTTTCATATCTGCACTTTGAAATGTGCTCAGATCGTCCATGTAATAATAGGTATTTTTCTCCAAGCAAAGTTTACAGGTTTTTGATTGATTGTTGTAGGCTGATGATATTTTCCTTATTTTCCTTATTACGTTGTTATATAAGCAATTGCCATTTAAGGGGCACACATTCTTTATTCTATAGTTAAAGGTGGTTTTAATTTGTGCGTGTGGTTTGTTGATAGTTTTCCTGTTGTGCTTTTCTTTTATTTGTTCTATGTTCTCGGTTCAACTGTACCTAATTTTTACAGTGCTTTTATTGTTTATTCTTTTTATTTACTGAGGATTGCTTTTGGAGTCTTGAGTTTTTGAGATTTATCAGTATCGGTGAATTCCTTGTTATTTGCAGACCACCAATTTTTCTGTTACTCGTTTGGATTTTTCTGATTTGCAAAAGTGGTAAAGATTTTATTTTCATTTGCTAAGAAAAGTATTTTTTCGCAGAAGATAGGAAATTCGTAAGACCTCGGATCTGTCAGAATTAATTTCTGCCATGACGCGGCGAATAAAAGACAGCAATCTGCCCATGGCAATAATGAAAATTTCAATTTGGTCAAGTGGATTACAAAGGAGAATGGTAAAAGATAATCAGAATTAGGTCGAGCATTACGATCCGCTGAGACCACCCCAAAGAAAAAGGGAGGAAGAAGAGAAAAAAAAGAATGAACCATTAACTATCTTTCAGAGATATCATTTGGTTTTGTAAGAGAACCACCTGTTTTATGTCCAGACCTTGCCATGATAAAAGTTTTTTACCTAGAAAGACTGTTGGCGACAGAAGTACGAAGATCTTGGGGATGCAAAGAGATTCACTTGAACACCCCGATGATCACTTGGCGAAAATCTCTTGGAAAAATTCCAGATGACATTCAGTTAAGATAGAGACTTAATGACACCACTACGAGTCGTGGGGGTTCTAGTCGGGGAAAGAAGGAAAATAAAAAGAAAGATAATTTTATCTTTGAGCGATAATTGTGAACTGAGACCAGTCTAGCTACACCCACACTGCCGAGTGTTCATTGGCTGAATGTTGGCGTGAGCGATGGGCGGAGGTAAGCATGTGAGAAAGAAGGGAAACCTGTTGACGCCGCTGAGAGGACTGGTGTGAGATACCAATATGAGAAAGAAGGGAAACCTGTTGACGCCCTCTGATGGGATTGGTGTGAGATAACAATATGTAAAAGGAAGAATTTGGGAGGACAATTCCCCTAAGAACCCCTCTAAAACAGAAAGTAATTGACATGCAAAAATGGGAAGTGATAAATTTTCCTGTCCGAAAAAAAAGAAAATCCTTAATTATCGAGGAACCCAAACCACGACAAGCCCCCACCCAGTTTTGGTCGGCGTCCATATAAACGAACGTCCCCAGAGTAGAGTGGCAGTAAGTCAGATGCAGTTGGGCAGACGGTGACAGTTGAGCAGACGCAGACAGAGTGACAGAGCAGACAGAGTTGAGCTGTGAGCTCGGAGACCAACCTCGCAAGAGCGGACTGAAAGATATCCACGCATTCCGACTTAGACATCTAACGAAAAACAATTTTTTTTGAAGAACGACTTAGACTCACACCACCAAAACAAGTTTTACGAATATCGCCTGAAGACACCAAAAACCAGTTTATTGAAAAACAACTTAAGATATTAAGACTCGCCTATCAAACGCAAAGTGTCACGTATCCATAGAACGGTTTGGGAGAAAGATACAGTCCTGTATTCAGTAACCAGATATAAAGAGACTTGTTATTCTTTTTCTTAACACATTTGAATCTTTCGAGTTGTTACTTTATTTTCTTTTACATATAATTGTGAGGTGTTACCTTTACTCAGACTCGGCTTGCATTGCGGCCCGACGACTGATTGATTTCGTCTACCTAAGATCAAATCACAACGTGGGTAGGTTAGACTAGAAGTCAAAGCAGTTACTTCGGTAACCAGACGTTGGAGGCGAGCTGGGAACGACAAGGCTGATACCGAATCTAACCAGATTCCCAATCCGAATCAGCCAAGGGTTAGATCGTCATAGGATAGCATGGGAGAGGGCCAGGGTGAAGTCAGATTATTTCCTCTACGTTTAACTTTATTTTCTATTTCTTTATTCTTCGTGTTAATTATTTCTTCTTTCTAAATATCTGTTACTTCTCTTGTATTTTTATTTGTTAAACCTTCTGTGTATTTATTTTTTGTCTAGTCTGTTCAATTTTTTAATAATTTTAATTTCGTATTTTCGTTCATCGGCTGACTCTTTCACGGCAGCTATTTTGTATTGTTGTTTGTTTCATACGTATTCTGGTTTCGTATTTCTATGTGTACTTTGTCCACTTTTTTGTATTAATTTAAAAAAAAAGAAACGATCATTGTTGTTTTAACGTTTTTCTTTCTTGTTTGACTTATTCTGTTAACATTTGTTGGGTCTGTTCTTATATAACCATTGTTTTTTTTTTAATTCCGGTAAAACCGTTTAATTGTTATATGTATGAATTTTGTGTATATGTAATTTTCTTTTTTTCTAAAATTTTTCTTGTTTTGTGTCCACTTGTTAACGTTTCTTCTTTTCAAATTTCTTTGATTTAATTTTATTTCTCTGAAAACTATCCGATAAGCAATATGAAAATATGCAGATTGTTGGACAATTAAAAGAGTCAAGTCTTGGAACATGTTTGTTAGAAAATTAACTCAAGTATGGTAGCTAGAAGGTGTGAAAAAAAAGACGGAAATATGGTAAACAGCAATAGTCAAAATGTACCTAATCAGATAACAGCAGCAGATGATGATGACAAAAGCAACGACAAAAGTGTAGCTGGACATCCCCTGCTACGTATACAATCAACATTACGGAGTTCCCCGAGAAGGTCAAGGCAGGTGGGCTTTTGGTCAATCCCTAGGACTAAAGAGTGTTGATAAAAAAATTGTGTCAGTCTTTTTGGTGGACAAGCGTTTGCGCCAAATGTGTCGCTCCACTAAAGACACCGTAATTAAATCTGTAATCTCTCTGTGGAACAAACCTCAGAGGGTAATCAAAGGAAAGGGATATTTCATGTGGGATGTACTACTACATACTCATGCCGACTGTGAAAACCTATGCAGTCGTGATCTTATAACAAATGACCTTATTCTTCGTCCATAATATGAACCAAGCAAAAGACCCACCTATCAGTATTTGCAGTTCATCCTCAGATCACCAGGAAGCACTTGGCTGCATATCTATGCCAATTTCGTCAGATACTCAGTGATTCATCTGACGATCTGACCGGCGCATGGAGATTCGAATTAATGATAGATCGGAAGGTCTTCATCACCATCCCCAACTTTCTGTATGTAGCATGCCAGAAAATGCATATTATTGTCACCCAACGTAGACCAAATTGCTGGAAATATGGGCAGACTGGTCACCTGTCCTCTTCCGGAAAAGAGAAGAAGGCATCTGGGATTTTAGCCCCTGTCGACACACAATCCCCGTGAGACCGAGTCTGTTGCATCCATCTCGCCTGTAACGGCAGTTTGATAGTAGGGTTAAAGGAAAGCTCCGGGCAGCCGGAACTCGTTCCACAGGTCTCCACGGCTAAGGACACGCAAAGCCGCACTCCCTCTATCAGTTCTAAGAGCAAATCTCCGACCAACTACTCTGAAAAACTGCGCCAACAGCACCTGAAATACGAGCCCTCTTTCGAAAAGAAGGACAAACGCTAAAACATTACAACAGTTCTTAAAAGGACAACGAATTCAAACAACAAGAAAAGGCCGTCTTCACCATCCACAAAACAGCTCACTATGGCTTTACTCCTGGTCTTGAAAATATAACCCTGAACCCTTCCTAATTGATTCCCCTGAATAAAAACTCTCCTTCCATGTCCCACTTAAAAAAAAAAAAAACACCCCGTAAGTAACGCAGAATGACACCTCTGTTAAAACCACCACAAATTCACTCAAAAAATAGAAACACTAAAAAGACAACGCAGTCCTTACGCAGACTAGGCAGAGCTTACAAAAGAAAAAGAATGAAGCAAAGGTTTCTCTTTAACAAGTGAGATGATGTCTGTCGCGTAGCTAAATATCAATCAAACAAAGCTTTTTCACAATCCAGGAAAGGAAAAGATATTAGAATACTGTTGAATATAAAAAAATAAAAGATTTGGACATCGGAAAAACAAAAAATTCCCCAATGCCCAAAGAATTTTGACTGTTGTTAGAGCTGGGCAGGGTTCGGGAAGCGTATGGTCTATGTTACGCGAAACCAATAGCGCTTTCGACGTCAACCCTCAAATGGCATTTTTTGATGAAGAAAATCAGAAAAAGCTAAATCAATTCTGTTCAGGGTGTCTCCCGCTTTTTGTTCATACCTCCGTGTATAGATAACTTAAATTATCCTTCCCCTTGGACATTAGTGGGATGTCTCCTTATGGCAAAATTAGAACTGAGATGGGCACTGGCTATATGGGAGAGGCCGTCGGTGTCCTAAAGGCGGCCATGTTCAATGCAGGAGAGCAAACCTAATCGGTTACATTATGGCTCTTTGGTTAGCAAGTATGAATAACGGAGTTCTCAGGGCAATGATCTCTCGTGACCTTCAGCGCCTCGGGTTGAATGTTTGTTGTGTACAAGAGACCCGGTTATATACTCATGATTATAAGTGCATTCTGTCTGAAGTGTTCTCCGTTCTATTCAGCATTTTTTTGATGGTCGTTCGAGAGTTGTCTTTTGTCTGGTTAGCAAGCGTGTGAAGGCTGTGTGTACTCTTGTCTTTACAGATACGGCGCGCAGGCTTTGCGTGCTTGATGTTACCATAAAGGAGAAGGCTCTTCGTCTAATTAGGGTTTATGCGCCCAATGAAAGATCGGAGCGCTCTACTTTTTTTCTGTATATCGAGCCGTTTCTGGCGAAATCTGTTCGGGTATTTTTTGGCGGAGGATTTGAATACCGTCCTTGACTCTGACATAGATCCTATAGAGCAATTCTCGGGTACAAACCGGGATGTGAAACCATTTTGGGACAAGTTGTCTTGACGATTGTGTCTAGCATGAAACAGCCTGTCGCCTCTGATTGTTAAGTTCAATGTTCACACACACACATGGCGTCTGTGTGTAAAAATTTAGATCAAAATTCAAAGGCTGATAAAAGGTGGTCCCTCAGGCCAACACCAATTTGTTACTGTGTCACGCTTCAATCTTCAAGTCATGTGTGCTGCCTGGTGACATTGACTAGCATATATTAATAGTCAATCCAACACAAAACGCACTTGACCTGTCTAAATGATCAGTGTCCTTTCGAAACTTTTGCTTTTCTGGAAGACTTCACTTACTGTGGAAAATCAACGTTAGATCGATGTAATATGAATAAAAAAGAGAAATATAAAAATATATTTGTTATATTACACTCCACAGTGAAAAACGAATTTATATGTTTACTATTTGTTTTATCCTAGGTAATGGCCAGGTAATGTTTTGCTCTAAAGTGTAATCAGATGAAGAAATCTAATAACTCTACTTTTTACACCGTATAAACTAAGAAATAGAAGACATATTATATTATATTATAATATAATAATAATAATAATAATAATAATAATAATAATAATATTAATAATAAGGATGCCGAAAATACTACATTCTTATTTGAAGATAAGCTCGATATATTATATGTGAAAATCAAAACAACCGAAGGCAGAATGATTGCTATTAAAGTCAGGAATGTCTATTGAAAGGCATGACACGTAGGTAATGAAAAACTATATACTAAAAAAATGCTTAAGTATTGTCAGGAAGGCTAATTATGAAAAAATATATCATTACGTTTTATTCTAAAAAGAGAAAGTAAATCTGCGTTTATTTATGCAGATAAATTGCCGGGATTTAGAATAGCACATAATAACCTTTGTTACAAAGAGGAAATCTGTTGAACGAAAATCAGTCATTTATTTTAGATGAGTAAATATCATGAAATTGGGGAAAATTAAATGTAATACTTATGAAGCTAGAATTGATTAATATATAAAATTCGTTAACATAAATTAATGTAACAAATTAGGAAATATGTATAATTCTTGGTGACTCAGAATGAATTATGAAAGGGATATTATATAAGGACGCAACCGAATCTGCCATCGAAATAAATATATATATATATATATATATATATATATATATATATATATATATATATATATATATATAACCTCCACTGAATTTTCGATATCTAAATTCTAAAATTAATTTTTAAAATGAAAAATTATCCATGAAGATATGATTTTGGCTTTAATTTATAACTAAAGGATTAAATTTACTATTTCCAGTAACTTCAATATTCTGGTGTATTTTAAATAAAAATTATACAGATTGGAATCTAAACTTTACCATCGATTTAAGAAAATTTTCTTCGTAACTGCCAATTTTCTTAATTTTAAGAAATTTGCAACCATTTGTTACACTATTGTAATATTATAAAATATTTAATTAAAAATTTAAAGAAATGAAAACAATTATTGTAAAAATTAATTATTCTTCGAGGAAGTTTTATTCTTAGAAAATAGTGTCCTATATAAATCTTATCAAAACAATTAAAATAATGTCATGATTGTATTGCATAACTTACTTTACAATTTAGACCAGATTTTCAGTGAAAGGGCCAATAGTTTTGCAAAAATATATTGATAATGTACTAAGTACTATGAGTCCTGGTTTTAAGTAAAAAAAATAAAATTATTGAAATTTCATGAAATAAAGCAGTGGGTGGTAAAATATGTAAAAAATAGTTTTCCTAAGCGTTTCTATCAACAAAATTTCAAAAACATTAATCTGTTTCTGAATCTGTCATAAAATTTGAATTAAAATCCCAGAATTATTTGATTTTTGAAAGAATTTCCAAATTAATGTGTTTTTCACAGGAAAACGAGCAATGAAAAAAAAAAAAAAAATCTTTTATCTTTTCTCCGCCACTGACGTAAAAGTACAAGATTTTTAACCAAAATTTCGAACGTGCTAAAAAGGAGTAATAAAATTCAAAAACAAAATGGTTTGGTATTTCCTCTTAATAATAACATAAACATCATAATGACAGAACTTTGTTTGTATTGACTTTTGGTCCTTTTTATTACTATGCTGTTTTTTACTCCACCATTTGGATATATATATATATATATATATATATATATATATATATATATATATATATATATATACTCAAACGGACCATTAAACTCAACGGACCATAAAGGACAAGAAGACATTCGTAAACGAATATACAAAAAAAAGAAAAACAGAGTCATATAATAGAATTGCTATTTCAGTATAACCTAGGAAACTACGTATCGAGACCTCACCATAGAATTGATGAAATTATGATACATGAAAGTGATTGTTATATCAATCGTTGCTGGAATATTTGGATCGGACCCAAATCACCTAGCACAATGAATGGAGTAAGGCCAGAATCAATATTACTTAAAATTGCTAGAATGCAGACCAGAGACAGAAAGTTAAGAGGAATCTTGCTTTCCGAAATTAAATAATGTATCCTCGCAGTTAATATTGTCAGTAGAATGTATTGCGTGCAGTTATAATAATAATATTAATAATAATCATAACCGAAATCTCAAAAACGTGGCAACATCAACAATTTCTCTTGTAGTTGAGCAAACGGTTTGATTGGAAAAGGTTACGTTTGACGCATAGAAGGGATATCTGTTAGTCCAAGGCGTAAAGAAATACAAAATACTGTAATCACTAATCTGGATCACACATTGCATCGAGGTTTATCTGTATAATATGTTTATGATCATATTTCTTAATTTCTCTTTTTAATTCTCAGGGGCATATGTCATGATGTTATTTCTGATCAGTCAGTATACGCCAGAAATTGTAGGAAATAAAATAACAGCAACAACAATAACAACAATAAAGGAATAATAATGACAATAATAGAATAATAATAATAATAATAATAATAATAATAATAATAATAATAATAAAACAATAACAGCAATAATAAAAATAAAACAACATGAAAACAGAATATTCTAATAGCCAAAAGGAATCATAAAAAATAAAACCAACTATTGCACAATAATGGAACAATAATAATAAAAAACCTCTGCACAGCCAACAACAATAAAATAACAATAATAATAATGAAAATAATACTAAGTATTCTTGCAAACACCAATAAAGAAATAATAATAATAATAATAATAATAACCGAAATAATAATAATAATAATAATAATAATAACAACAATAATTTCATAACATTAATAATATAATAATAAAATAACAATTTATAATAATAATAACAATAATAAACAATAACATTAATAATAATAATAATAATAATAATAATTATAATAACAAACAAACGTACCTGGCTTAAGGACATACAGAAAAATTTTTTTTGACATGGAAAAGATAAAAAAAAAAAAAAAAAAAAATTAACAGTAATGTATATTTTCCACAGAACTTGATTTGTCCATAAAAAAAAAAAATAATATATAATAATAATAAAACAATAACAATACTTATAATCAAAAAATAATCTGAGAACCCAAAAATAAATGAGTTCAATAATACAAAAAAAAATAATTATAATAATAATAATAATATGATAATAATAATAATAATAATAATAATAATGATAAACCCAATAAAACAACAACCCGATAAGTGCCGATGATGATGATCATAAACCCATCCCCCACAAAAGGTAAAAGACCGCTCAGGATTTGATGACACTCTTTAAGAAAATAAAATTGTTGTCTAGGAGGAACCTACCTGAATAAAAAAAATCTGCCATAGGAACAAACCAATAATGAATTTCAGGTCCCCCACAACCAGGATAACCTAATGATGGTCCTATAAGATTCTCCACTAGATCCATATAAATTTGAATCATTCAGAATAATGAATAAATGAAATCTTCTGGAACACATAATTTGGCAAAAAAACAATAATAATAATAAAACAATAACAAATAATTGACAGAGAAATAATAAATAAATGATAAAAATAATGAGAAAATAATAATAATAAAAAAAATGTAACAACAATAAAAACAATAACATCGAAAAAAATGTAATAGCAGTCATAAAAATAATCATAAAACCACAAAAACAATTCAGATAATAATAAAATAACAATCAACAAAACTATTAAGCTCTATAATAGCACTCAAGGTTGTCCAATAATAATAATATTGGCAACAATTTCAAAATTATTAACAAACCTTAAGTGAATTATCGGTAGTGAACTAGGGATTGTAAGAACAAAAAGGTTGAAGAGTCGAATAAATATCATTGAACAAGTCCTATCAATAAAAAGCAAACAATAAAAAAAGAATAGTTTTCTAAAAATGCAAATTTTAATAATACCAATAATTTACAGTAACCCAAAAACAATGAAAAAAAACAAACAGACATGGGCAGTTCACAGAAGAAGATGTTAAATGTGCATAATAAATAATAATAAAAAACTAATTATTAAATAAGCACAAGGACTTGAAGAAATGCAAAACTAAAATTCTGGATGACCCCACAATAAACCAAAAATAATAAACAAATTCGCAAAAACTATGAATAATTACATGAATTGTTGAAATCTAAACAGACAGAAAAATGACAACTATCAGTATTTTGTAAGACCAATTAATTTGATCCTGGAAAACTGCTTCCGAAAAAAAAAAATAGTAATGGATAATTATCGTAAATAAATTCGTTCCGATTAATCATCAAATAATAATCATGTCGATAAACCCTTACCTCAATCATAAAAATTATAATCGTCTAAACATCAATAGAGGAATATTTCAAAAAGGTGAATTTTGATGATTTAAAATAGCTCAAAAGAAAATAAACCATCTAAAATGACTTAAAGTTGTCGCTGAATGACAATGAGCTGGAAGGTCTTCTGGTTGTTCTCAAAAAGACATCGGAATGAAATGGATAAATACGAGGGCGAGCTTAAAATTCATTGTTTTAGACCCTGCTGTAACTAAAAGGCAAGGAATAAGTACCTTGCCTCGATTAGTGCGTAAAAGTTAATTAATAAAACTATTGATTCTCAGAACAGGGTTAATAACCTAGCCATCCCAGTGGTCCAAATAACATTTCTCTAAATGACATGTGGAAAAACAACAAAGACACATCTTGACCAAATCTAACATACCCCGTAAAAGAAACCGTGAAAGGTCTTATTCGTCCTAATAAGAAACAACTATGAAAAATGAAAAACAAATGGGATGATAATTAATTGAAACAACATAGAATTCTGAAAATAAGTAGTTTACACTCAAGGATTTAGAACATGGTTCCAGTTAAAATAAACATTGGTAAATGACGTTCCAACATCTGGATCAACAGTGTTGCCAAGGCTGACATTCTTGAAATGAGGTTTTGAATATAACAATTGTGGACATCTAAGAATGTCTGGATTATAGATGAAAAAATCTCGCAATTGACTATCAATCAAAAAGAAAGTCGTATTCAGAAATGAGATAGTTCTGATAATATTCTGTCAATGTTGGCATCAAAAATACAAAGACCTGGAAATTTCTGCTCCACTGGAAAAAATGACAACACGTGCTAAGGAAAATGTGTTTTTAAATAAACCGTTTGTCTAAAAAACTGGCAAAAAAAATTAACATGATCACTAACCCAAAACATTAAACTGGTTTCCAAGTATAATATTAAAAAAAAAAAAACTGCTTGAAGTCAAGACCCAAAAAATAAGTGTGTTAGTCAAATATAATAATAATAATAATAATAATAATAATAATAATAATAACAATAAATTTGATGAATAAGGATGAAATAAGAAAATTCTTACCTCAATTGTGCAATGGGAGAAAAAATGTTTCAAAAACAAACTAACAATGGCATGAGTATTAACGCCAGCTTGTTAAGATGGATTCTGAAACAGTATGCTTTACGTTCAATTTAAACTCGTGAAAGGCGCAGATTAAAAAATATATCAATAAATATAACAATCAACAGCCCTCTCATAATTTTCATTTTGTTTGGTTGAGTTTTTTTGAATAGCCGCTAAGGAAAATTCTTCAATATCACATGTCTGAAGAATAATAAGCTATCAAATTTACTATAGCCTCCAATAATTAAGACGCAATCTCAAATTTTTCCACTTGTTTGTCCATGGAAGTGACGTTCAATGTAAACTGTGTCCGATTAATCTCAAATATATCAGCCTAAACCCTCTCTTAATTTTCATCGTCTGCACTGGGAACATTCTTCCAAGTGTCGTCTGAATGCCTGATGTTGACTGGCTTTTTGCATTCATTATTTTTTTTAATTAATAACTGCTTTCCTTCCTTCCAGATAAAATAACATCTTACTGTCGAAAGAAGACGTCAATTGTAACTTGAAGCTACTTCTCTTGAAAATGGAAAAAATGGGAAAAAATAGAATCATGGTGCAAAATAAGTGTTTACACTCCAAGGATATTCATAGTGACATGGTTGTTACATTAGTAAATGACGTTCCAACTTTATCAACAGTGAAAAAGTGAGCAGGTGAAATTTGGAGGGAATGAGTGTTTTGAATATAACTATTTGTACATCTAAGAATGTCTGGCTTATAGATGAAAAGCAATTGAATATCAATCAAATAGCATATTCAGTGAGATAGTTGATAATATTCTGTCTAATGACTTTGGCATGACGAAGGTTTCTGCTCACTGGGTGACACCTCAACTTTTAACAGGCTTATCACATCACGGTAAAATCTGGCATTGTTTTATGCAGATTAAACTGGTTTCCTTGAACATTGCCTTAACCCAAGATATGTGTTAGTGCATCACTTTGAGCCAGATAAGTTAGAAATACATAATTGGGAGAAAATGTCAAATTAATGAGGCAGTTACGCAAGCCTGTTAAGATTAAATGCACAGTAAAACTGGAAAAAGCTTGTTTGCTTCATCATCACAATGCTCCTGTGCATAATTGTTTGGTTTTAACGGTTGCTTTGCATAACTTTGGCTTTGAACTAGTTGATCACTCTCCCTATTCTCCTGATTTGACTATCATCTTTTTCACAACATGAAAAACAGTTTACTGGGAACCAGTATTGCAGTGATGATGACATCGGCATCAGCTACTGATGACTGTTTGACAAGCAGAATGCAGTCTTCAGTGAAGAGTCAGACATCAATTGACCTGGAAAGATTCAATGCAGTTATTACTACAAAGATTTGAGATTAATGCATGCAGGTATGCACAGGTCTATGATCTCTCTTTTATGACCTTTTCAGTCTAACCTTGTGCATATATTTGTATCATTAATACTATTCATTTACTATCGGTAAACATATATGGACATTTTTAAAGAAGGTACAATTCCTCCTGACATAATAACGCCTTGTCATTAGCATATATATTAAAACTCAGACAGTTTTAGAGCATAAGGCCTACTGGATTATATGAGGTTCGAAAAATATCTCACCTTATTCCTGTGAATTATGTCAAAATTTTTTATATGCAGCACATTTTAAAATCTGTAAGACAATCCTTCTGGATATTCATTCAAAAATTCAAAATGTGTTCGTGATGTAGAAATCTGTAACTATCGAAAAGAACCACAAGAATTTCTAACTCGGGGAATTTTCCGAAAGTATAAAAAGAATGTAGAATTAAGTAGAAACTCTAGAGAAATGAAGGAAAAAAATTAAACATAAAAGAAAAAAATGTATCACGAACTCTACCAGAAGATTTGATCAAAGGAAAAATGCTGTTTATAACACTTTTATAAGATATTTAGAAACTTTCTTTTAATTAAAAAGCTATAAAACAGAAATGACAAGTAAAAATAGACATAGGTATTGATATCACAAAAAGCCTTCCTCTGGAGAGATAACGGTAGCGAAGTTGAAATGAAAGCAAAAAATTAATCCACATTTGAAGAAAATGAAAACCATACCATTTTGATTATCAGGAAATATCAACATATTACCTTTTAAAAAGGCGAAGTGAATGAATGGTTGCATAAGATAATTATATAAAGATCAAACATTTACATGACCTTAAAATTAGGTAGTTAAGTGATACTCGGGAAACCATACATTCGACTTAGATTTGAACAAAGAAGCTATGATGTCAGGTAATAAAATAGAACTCAATGAATAAAAGGAGAAACGTGAATAATTTGACAATACGTATTACTAAGTCAAGCGCGGATAAAATAGAATAAATAAAGACACTATATAATAATAACAATGTATTTCAATGACGTGAAACTCTAAGACAAAATTATCTACGATATTGCAAACAGTCTTATTATACTGTACCACAGCAATTTGTGATACTTAAAATCTAAAATGTACTTTTATAAATGAAAATATTTCTTCAAGGTTTCATTTTAGCTTTAAATGAAAGATAAAGGATTGAATTTACAACTTCCAGTAACCGAAATACTCTGGTATATTTCAGACAGAAATTATATTGATTGGAATCAACTTTTATCTGAAATAGCTGATTAGCTCTCATTTTATTCGTCTTTCATCGCAAAGTAATTATGTGTATTAAAAATCTGTCAAAAAAATATAATATACTTTTCTGAAATTTTATTTCAGTAGTATTAAATGATTTAAAGTATAATTAATCTAACCGAAACAATTATTATTTACTTTAAGTTTAAAATGACACAGAAATATATTTTTTAATCAAGAAGTAGGTTTTGTTTTAACCGAAATCGCCATGTTTTACGGGACTGAAGAGGCGATGACAACTGATGTCATATTGACTATTGAGAAGATATCGTTAAAAACGAATTTAAGAAGATTTTAGTAAATTTGACTTTAAATATACTATATTCATTAGTTTTATTTTCTGATGTCGTGTATGTTAATCATAATTTCAGAAATGGTCACCTTACGTAAAATTATATATACATAAAAATGAAATAAAATAATTTCAAAAATCTTGGTGTAAAATGATTTCTATTATTTTTCATTTTTTAATAAGTAAGTATAGTTTTCACTTAATAACTCTATCATTTAACGAGATGTAAAATTTTCAAAGATTTTTTTTTTAAATATTATATTAAATAATTATAGTTAAAAAAATGAAAACAATTCTTGTAAAAAATTGTATTACCACGTTTTTTATAAGAAAATAGTGTTTTTGATAAATCTTATTTATCAAAAAATATTAATATATTTTCTAATTAAATAATCTATGGTTTGTTGCATTTTTGATTTTACCATTCCGAACAGATTTTCGGAAATTAAGTAGCTGTTTGAAAAGAAAAAAATACATTATCCAAAGACACTTCTTTTAAATAATAATAATAAAAAAAGGTTTTGAGATTAAATTTTAATTCTTCGACATTTCGTAAATTTAAGTAATTGGGGAATAATAGACGTAAAAGAAAAAATATTTTCGCCAACACTTTCTAAAAGTAATAAATAAAAAAAAAAAAAGTCCAAAGAGTTTCATTAAAATCTGACAATTACTTTTTGCATGAATTGTCAAATCAATGTGATTTTAAACGGAAATGACGCTAAAACACTAATGCTAAATATTATTAATTTTAATATAGGTATCACCATGAGATCGCTAAAAAAGAGCATAGCATGATGAAAAAGATGCCAAACTTGACGAAAACAAAATTTTATTGTCTAAATATTTATGTTATAGAAAAATCAAATTATTTTTAGGTTATTTTTTACATTTTTAATCGTTCCTAGCACGTCCGAAATTTTTGTTAAAAATCTTGATTTTTTAGTTATCAAAATTGACAGATAATCAATCATGTCAACCATTTTTTTCCATTTTATAAAATGAAAATCTCAGTTTCAAATTCTTTTAAAAATCGATTATAATTTTTTCACAATTAATTATAAATTCGATTTAAAATATTTCGTAAAAAGCATTACTTAGTTTCTGCGCAGAAAACATGTAGTTTGAAAATAAATCAAAGCAAGCCATTGTACTTCGCGTCACTTGACAGATGATGAATGATGATTTCCTCACGTATTGACAGCTTCCGCCAGGAAAAATTATTGAACGGAACAACAGAAGTGACGTAATTATTTAGATTTAAGTGAACAAATTATTTTTAAAGAAAACTTTCAGCTCCCTATTTTTTTTTTTTTTACTTAGCTGTCACCTTTACCTTTACGATGCTTTATGGAAAATATATTATAAAAAAAATAAAATGAAAATGTTGACAGTGAGATTAAATTATAAGTATCAGAAGTGAACATACATTTTATTATTAATTTTGATATTTCATTTATGGAAAAATGCCATAACTGAGATTAATATAAAAATAATAATATATAAATTTCATATGATGATACTAATACTTGTAAGTACCCTTCTCAGTTGATATTAAAAAATCAAATTAACTTCTTCACGGGTTCTCGCAAAAATAAAGGCCTTAACAAAGGAGAACAAGTCTTAACTCAAATAACGAGGCTAAATTGTATTCTTGCTTGTCTTCCGTACTTTATAATCCAGCCGTACTGTGAACACGAAATTACATTTCTTAATTACTGCGGGTCATCTGATTGGTCGAAGCGATAGAATTTACAATGCGGTAAAAAAGATTGTCTCATCAGTACATTTAGAAAGTGAATGCGGCTTTCAACTAATTTTATAATATTTTAAATGTAAAAATATAAATAATAAATGAAAACAAATAATTTAAAAAAAAAATCATTTTTCATCGAAAAAGGTTTTTGCTTTCAGAAAATATTGTCTATATTCATAAAAAGCAAATAAAAGCATTTGAAATTAAATGTAAATTCGAACAGCTAAAAACAACCGGTTTAGTCCCAGTCTTATTAAGTTTACTCCTGGGAATTAAGATCAAAACGTGTAAAATAGAGGATGACTGATTGAACCACCGCACCCCGAAAAAAAAAATGAAATTAGAGCCCAAAAACATGTTTACAGAGGGAAGCCTTGCGGAATCAGATGTATAAGAACTCCAGAACCTTTAGGTGGTATGTACAACAAAAAATCTGTTCAAATATTTAAAGCTGAGGTACAAACCGGAATTTATCCGAAGATTCGATAAATTGTTATTAATTAAGGCACGTATACAACGCTAAAATTACATCGTTATTTTCTTCGAGCGTGTATATATATATATATATATATATATATATATATATATATATATATATATATAAGAAGGAAAAATTATCTTAGAAGACGGACTTTATTATTTGCCATAT
>CAHIKZ030001095.1:70000-77500 GCA_903632075.3 Acanthosepion pharaonis | reverse complement strand
CAGCGCCGACTGTGACGTTCTATCCTGATCTACCACGGCGCCAGTTGTGACGTCTTCGCCGCGGCGTCAGCTGTTCGCTCCTCGCTGCTCCGTCCGGGTGTCGCTGCTCCAACGTGACGTTCTAACCCTTTGGTGATTCGGGTAGGAATCTGGTTAGATTGATACCAGCCTCGTCTTTCCCAACCTGCTTCCAACGCCTGGTTACCAGGGTAACTGCACTGATCTCCAGTCTGCCTACCCACGTTGTGAATTGATCTTAGACAGACGAGATTAAACAGGGGTTGGGGCCGTAATGCAAGCTGAGTTCAACGGGGGTGATAACACACAAATATGTATAAAAGAAAATAAAATGAAAACTCACAAAGTCCAAAGTATCAAAGAAAAAGGTAACAAACATTTTTATGTCTAGTTGTTCGGTACATAGGACTGTGTCTACCTCCGACCCGTTCTGTGGTTTGTGGCACGACGCTTTCAATGAGCGAATTTTAACGCTTCAAGTTGTCTACCCTCTAACAAATTTGTGTTTCGGTGTGTCTTTGGACGAAAGTCGAAAAATTTATTTCTGTGGTCTGGTTCTAAGTCGCTCTTCAAACTACTTGTTCTTGGTTGCAGAAGAGTCCAAAATTTTGTGTGAATCTGGTCAGCTATCTTGAGGCGGTTTCAACACTGGGCACTCCTCTGCCTGCCGTCCGGGGCTTAACTCTTCTCTCCAGAGTCTGAATTACTGGGCACTCATCTCTGCCTGCCGTCCGGGGCTCAAACTCTTCTCTCCAGAGTCTGAATTACTGGGCACTCATCTCTGCCGCTAGTGCGCGAACTAACTTCTTCTCGCCAGCTTGGGTCGAACGAACTTCTTCTCGCAGGGCCAAACGAACTGGCCTCTTCTGCCCGCTAGGGGCGAACGAACTCTGCCCGCCGTCCGCGGCTCAACTCCGCCTGCCGTCCGCGGCTGCACAGATTTCTGTCTGGTGGGGCTTCGTTTTTATTGACGCCGTCAAAACTGGGGTGGGTCTGTCGGCGCCAGGGGTTCTTCGATAATTCTGAATACGTATCCACCATTCTTATTTCTGGTTGGGATTTTCCACTTTTCCATTTTGGTAACTCTTTTCTCCCCACTCTCTTACTGTGCTTCTGGGGGCGTGCACTAACTTCCCCACTTCTTCGTATCGGCTTCTCACACTTACACTCTGGTTAGAAGCGTCGACTGATTTTCTTCAAAGTGCGTCACGTGACCGCTCTCAGCCAATGAGGTCCTGTTCGGGTATCTTTCCTCCTCCTTCGTGCGTCATGTTATCCACTTGGCCAATGACGTCTTAGTCGGGCGAAACAACCCGTGGCTTTGTTTTGGGAAAGAAATACTTTGCTTAACTAAAAAAAAAAAAAAAAAATTAATTAAATCGCTCTTATGAGCGGCCGAGGTGACAACCTCGGTTGTAACACAAAACCGTCAGGCAGTTTATCGCTAATTGGACATGATCTAAGAAAGGAATTTTCCTAGCCTACCTGGCGTCTCTAAAGCAAAAATAAAAATATTTCATTTTCCTTTTCGGCCCATGAGTTGATAACAAAAATCTTTATTATCACAGGGCAAACGTTTATTCTGTCAAAAAAAAAAAAACTTAGCCAGCGAAAAACTACTTGTGTAACAATTTTTTTTAATTCTTACACCCAGGGAAGACCGTCTGTGTTTCTTCAATGTTCAACAATGGATTTCTTCTTTTTGGTGACATCCAATGATAACAAAATTCCATTTTTCGTGGACAAGCGGAAATCGGTCAACGCTTGTTCGTAGGTGACCTAGATATTTTCGACATCTGATATCTATCAACAAAAACCTTTTTCCTCCTCATTTCCGTCTCTTAAGCCGTGTATCTGTGTTCGCCTATGACCCGTCTCGTATTACTTTTTCTTTTTTCTTCTACGTTTTCTCTTTCTTTCTCCCAAATCGCTAGAATGCAAAGAAAGAATTATTCTTAAAAACTAAAATATTTTTTCGGCCTTAAATAATGATCAAATGGTTGATAAACCGTAAAAAAGCAAATCATATATCTATAAATATTTCTTTCAAATCGTCAGGATGCATGGTGCCACAATTGGATAATAATGATTCTCCCCAAATTCCTGACAATTTAACGCCTCTTAACTAACTCATCTCTTCTACTTTTGTTCATTGAAGAATTAGTTTTAAAATATCTTATGTCAATCAAATATGACAAATGAAGTATTTTCAATGATCGTTTTTTTTTCTTTTTAATCTATTGCATTGGTTGAATAATTCTAAACGTTGTCAAATATTCATTAGAATCAGTTTGAATGTGATATATTTTATAATAGACTGAATAAAATTAATTGGTTCCGGACTCTCTCCTCACAGATAAACAAGAGACTTGAAACAATGGAAATGCTGTTTCACATAAAGATGCCCAACAAAGATGATGTTCTAGAAACAATGCCAACAAAAATGACACTTCTGCTTTGCATTAGGAACAAACAGTTAAGATTGCTGTTGCACATAATGAGGGAAGAGGTTTTAGAAAATTTGAAACCCCCCATGTCAGATAGAAAGAAACGGGAACAGTGAAAAAACAACTTTCTTTTTCAAGAGATAAAATTGTAAGGAATTTGGGGAGAATCATTATTGCCCAATTCCTGATGGGTCACGGCAACAATAATAATAATAACAATAATAGTAATAATAAAAACAACAACAATAATAATAATAACAGTAGTAATAATAATAATAATATTAATAATAAATAACAATCAAATCTAACCACCCAGGCAAAGAAATTGCTTCCTTGCTGATATGACAGTCGGTGCAGACTGCAATATATCTTTGAAGAGCTTCAAAAAGCTATCAAGATACAAGGATATTGAGATCGAATTTTCAAATAGGAACATCAATAATCCCTGTTGTAGGTGGAACGCTCCGATTCCAGCAGAATCATTGAAGGGATTCCTGGAAGCCCATGCCTTATAGAAAGACAAAAATTCTTCTTACGAGTACAGATCACAACTTACGAAGGGCTATCTATGTAAAATATGTGTGTGTCTAAGTTCTGTTTTTTAATTGGTCAATGGAAAATGTCATGATGCCATTTCGAACCTTAGGTCGCTATGTGCGACCCGGAAAGAAATGTGTAATCCCAACATAACTGAATTATTATCTTAATAATCATTTAGATTTTCTACAATGTGTCATGTTGCGTTATTCCTTCTGCTGAAAATCATGCATTCTATGTTCTTGCAAATTATGTTTAGTTCACAATTTTCATGTCTCTCCATGATCGGTCTACGACCGGGAGTACATATTCACACTCAGTAATGTGACACTATTTAGGGTTGTGTGAAAAAAAAAGCGAGAATTAAATTATGTGATAAGAAGCTATCACCTAAAGACACTAAGCGATGTTATTTTTCTAACAAATAAAAGTGGTAAAGATTTTATTTTCATTAGCGAAGAAAGAAAGTTACCGGATTTAATTTGATTTATGTTACGGGGCGGCGGATAAGATATAGTCATCTGACTATGGCAATAATGAAAGTTTCAAATTGGACAAGTGGTCTACAGGACAGAGTGCTAAGAGATATTATTAATTAGCTCAAGCGCTCTGACCAAGAAAAATGTCCGCTGGACCACCTCCTTATCATTGACAAGAGCACCTGTTTTTTGTCGGAGATGGCCATGATAAAAAAAAATTATTTTATCGGAACAAATAATTGGCACCAGGGTGCAAAGTAGCCAGTTGACCACCCACTTGATGCTGGTGAAAATCTCATTGACGAACTCCAGACGGAGTTCATTTAAGCTAAGACTCGTAAGGATTTGTTGTCTGGAAGAAGAAAAGAAAGAAAAGAAAAAAAAAAAAAAGGGAAGATAATTTTTTGGGGGGGGAAATAATTTTGAACTGAGGCCAGGCCGGCCGCTCCCACGCTGTTGAACGTTCATTGGCTGAAGGGTGGCGTGAGCGGTAGGCGAAGGTAAACTATGAAGAAGGAGGGGAGGCCTGATGACGCCCCTTGAAGGGATCGGTGTGAGATGTTACTGTAAGAGAGAGGGGAAACCTGTTGACGCCATTGAAGGGATTGGTATGAGATACCAACATGAAAAAGGAAGAATCTGGGAGGACGATTCTCTTAAACTAGAATTAAAGACTTCCAAAAATGGAAATTAATAAATTTTCCTGACCAAAAACAAAAGAAATCCTTGGTGCAGATTTAGAATTATCAAGGAACCTCAAACCCCGACAGGCCCTCTCCGGTTTTGGTCGGCGTCCATATAAGCAGAGTCGCAGCGAGTGGACGGCAGTTCGCAGTTGAGTTGAGTTGAGTTCGGGTTTGAAAGACAGGCAAGCAATTGAGCTGTGAGCTCTGAGGCCGCCTCGCAGAATGCTGACTTAAGATCCACGCATTCTCGACTTCAACTTCTAACCAAGAACAATTTATTTTTGAAGAACGACTTAGACTCACACCACCAAAACAAGTATTACGAATATCGCCTGAAGATACACCAAAACCAGTTTCGTAAAAGAACAATTTAAAATGTTAAGACTCGCCTAACAAACACAAAGTGTCACGAATCCATATTAGCGGTTTGGGAGGAAGATGCAGTCCTGTATTCAGCAACTAGATATAAAATATTGTTATCCTTTTTTAACACATTTGAACTTTTCGTGTTATTACTTTATTTTCTTTTACATATACTTGTGCGGTGTTACCCTTGTTCGGACTCGACTTGCATTACGGCCCGGCGACTGATTGATTTCGTCTACCTAAGATCAAATCACAACGTGGGAAAGTTAGACTAGAAATCAAAGCAATTACTTCGGTAAACTGACGTTGGAGGCGAGCTGGGAACGACAAGGCTGATATCAAATCTAACCAGATTCCCATCCGAATCAGCAAAAGGTTAGAACGTCACATTTGGTGCCGCGACCAATACCAAGTCACATTGGTCGTCTGGGACAGATGGGACGGCGACGGCGCGGAGACAGACGGGGTGACGTCACAATTGGTGGCCGTGACAAGGATAGCACGGCGGGCGCGACCATGCAGACGTCACATTTTGCGCAGCGACCCCGGGGTGACGTCACAATAAGCTTCGATGCAATATCTATTTGCAGAGTAGTTTTAATAAATAAATAAAAAATACATTGTGATGTGGACGTTTCTGGAATGGAATAATATGGTTAAAAATTATTGAACCTTGCTTGAAACGTGAGTCACTTGCAGATAAAATTGATTATAATAGGCAGTGTTTCAAAGTGACATCTCACTAATGGAAAAAAGACGGGGCTTCTAAATGAGAGGCCGAATTTCATATCTGGGCTAAACTGTCTATTCAGCCTCGTAGATCAATGGTCTGTGTAAAGACACCATAAAATCAACAAACATGTTAAGATTTAATTAAATACTAGCCAATGATTTATATGAGTTTGGTCAGAAAGTCCTAACTCAGAAGGCTGAAAGAAAGCAACAAAATATTATAGAACACAAAAAATAAACGTCCTATTTATAGCAAGAAAAGTCCATTATAATCTGATGATAATCTGTATAACACAAAATTAGACGCGAAGTAGAATTCGAGCAACAACAGCACACGCCAAGATAAACACAGGGCGAAGAGATGTGTATATGCCAACTCACAGAACAGGCAATACTAGCCTCGAGCTAAACTGAATAATGTAAGGACGAAGAAGCTAATAGTAACCGTATACAAATTCCATTCAGATTGGTGTTACATCTATTTTAAACAGACATGTATTTGGATTTCGTCTCAGATGCCTTAACTTTTAACTGCTAAAAGAATATGTTTTTAACAATCTTTTCAATAACGATTCTCTTTCACGTTATGCTATGTGTTTCTTGTATAATGTATGTTTGTACAATGTTCAGATGTCTCACTTCATTCGCTCATCAAACCACAACTCATTTTGAGGAGTCGTTAAATTTCCCATCAGCAACACCAACATTTATTCTTCAGAATTAATGTCCATCATTGTCGACGATAATCAGTCACTCTCGTGATCTTTCGCAATATCACGACTTTCCTGCAGAACATTCAAGTTTCAAAGCAGCCACTGAAGTATTGCTGTTAAAATTTGATGGTCGGCCAGAATGTGTTTGATCATCAAGAGTAAGAACTCCGGAGTTGAAATGCTCTGTACCACCTGAATACCTTCGACATACTGACTGTTCTTTCTCAGTCACTATCGCAAAGTCCATTTACGGCAGCTATTGTAGGAAGTCTTGTTACAGTAGCGTAACAGAATTCTAATTTCAATTTCTTCCAAAATCATTTCTGTCAGTTGGGACCTACACAAAGAGGAATAGACTGCAAATGATTAAATAACAAAAAACTCAGCGTACCAAGGCTGGTAATCAAATGTGTAAGGACATTTTGGTTAATCTGAACTAATAATGTTGCTCCATAAAATTTTGTTGTTTGCGCTTCGTAAGTGAGTCTTTACCTTATGGCAAACATGGTAATTAGTATAAAGGCAATAGCAATATAATTGTCAATCAATTAAACAAATACATTAATCTAAACCAACCTTGATTCGTTCCAGTTATAAGCGTCAACAAGAATGTATTATTTTTATTATTATTTCCAACCATTGTAAAACAAAGGAAATATTTAGTGCAAGTTATGTTTTAGGGATTCTGTTAAACTCATAACTTAGAGCAAGTCTGTGACTTGCAGTGATAATATAACATTATATACTCATTATATGAGAATTGTCTAGTGTACTCTCATATATATATTCCGAGAAAAATTGAGACAGTAAAAGATAACATCATTAATATCTCGCTTGACAATTTAGAGAAATCGAATTTGGCAGTCCTTCATGGGAACGCGTTCATTTCCAGTAAGAAAATTACAAAGAGCAAATCTCTTTTAAACCACTATTTTCCATCTTAGTATGTTTTATTGGTCTGAAAAGATAATTCGTCCGTGCGGTAGATCACGACTTGCACTTAATCCGTGCCTTCTGTTGCAGTCACTAATTTTTATACTGGTATTACGAACTGAAGAATTCTAAACTGTTTTCAATCAGAAATGCGTCGCTATTTATTTGCATTAAAATGAAGAAGTGTCCCGAAGAGAGTAATGTATAAAAAAGAATTAAAATTGAAGGATCGTTCTTTTCTTTTCTATTTCAACTTTTCTTCTTTTTATACGCTTTGTCTGATCTTTAAAAAAATAATGAGCATATAAGTCACTGACATATTTGATTTCAACGTTTGATAGTATAAAATTTGTTCTTCAGGACTTGTTTTATTTTAGAGAAAACGGGATATATGACGAAATTAATCATTTTCTCTGTGGCACGATTTCACTCTCTCGCTTAATCTTTAGACAACTCGATAAACTATTAATTTTCCATGAGGGAAATTGCTGACAGATCAGATTTTCGGTGATTTTTCGATAATTGTCCCTATTTTCTATCGAGAAAAGTCAATACATCTCTCAATAAATACACAATATCTGAAAGCTAT
>CAHIKZ030001095.1:0-65000 GCA_903632075.3 Acanthosepion pharaonis | reverse complement strand
CAAGCCACACAAGCAGGAGAAACAAGTCATGTATGTCAGAAAATATCTGCGAACGCATTATCCTTTACATCTGGCCATGAAACTCTCCGGACTTCTAAAACTTGGCTATTGTGTGTGGCGCGCAGTGGAGCGAAAGAACAACAAAACTCCGTGTAGCACCAAAGATGGAGTGAAAGCAAGGCCTATGGCAAAATTCACCAAATTAACACGAAAGACCGTACAGAAGAGTTTCAAGAGATTGCGAAGTCGTGCAGAGGTCCTGGATTGAGGAGACAATGTCGATTTTATTGAACACGTTTACTGTTTAGTATTTCAAGATACATTTGTATAATTTTGATAAATATTTCTGTTAAAATGAGATGTCAGTGTTTTTTTTTTCAATTTTGAATAAATTAGATGACACTCCATCAATGCCTCCTGTATTTATGCAAGCCTCACATTCTCTCTCTCTCTCTCTCTCTCTCTCTATATATATATATATATATATATATATATATATATATATATATATATATATATATAATATAAAAAATATCACGCATAGAATCAATCAGCAATATTAATGATTGATTCTATGCGTGATCTTTATTATATAAATTATATGCTGCCTAATGTTTTATATTTATTTATATATATATATATATATATATATATATATATATATATATATATATATATATTTTCTTAGTCAAATGGTCATGTTTTATTTTTTATGTTTGTAGGCTATTTATGTTCTGTTATATTGTTCCTCTTTCGAATAGTAAATACTTTTTCCAACACAAGGAACTTATATAAAAATCTTAATGACAGTACGTTGACTTTTTGTTTTATAATGATACATATATATATATATATATATATATATATATATATATATATGTGTGTGTGTGTGTGTGTGTGTGTGTGTGTGTGTGTGTGTGTGTGTATGTATGTTTTGTATGTTTTTTTCAGTTTCAATTTATTCCAAAATAATGTCGTCCGGTTTACAATCATTCCCGTTCTTATGACATAAAATATGCTCATTGGTCACTTTTCTATCTTTAATATTCTTGACTAGATTTCATAGAAATATGTTTTTGTTGTTTTAAAACTCTACTTCATCCATGGAAAAATCACTGCGTTTTCCAGGGCAAATACGTAGGTTGATGGCTTAGATAATTTCAGTATTTGATTCTTTCTGTGTAACGAAGTTTTTCTATCTCTTGTCATTAAATTAGTCAAAGAGCCGTAATGTGTATGTGCATACTTACTTTTGTAGTATCCGCTTCTTTCTTCCCTTCAGTCGCATAAAGTTGTTAAAAAATTTCGCTATATAATGCCTAAACAGTAACATCAAGTTTTTTCTTGTATGAAATAAGTGTAATTATTTAATGAAATAACTTCGTCAAAAATATAAAAATTGAAATACTTCTGTTTGCAAAGATAAATGCAAAGATGCATTTAAACGTATCATCCGAATGGGCAGTCTGTATGCATCGAGAAATGAAGCGAAAAGCTTCTGTGATTGTTCCATTTTACAAGAATCTGCTTACTTGAAACAGTAAAATTTAGACTTCGGTCTTAAGGATTTAGTGGCATTTAATAATGTGTTTATTATAATAGAATTTTCTATTATGATAAATTCAGTGAATAAGTTCGAAGGCATTGTAATTGATAAAGTTAACATGCTGAATTTATCCTTGTTCTTGATTGGAATCTATATAGTTTAAGTTAAGATGACACGAGAAGATGATCTATTCTCGGATATAAACTGCGTCTAGAGATTATATGCAAGTTATGAATTGGTATAAAGAGTTGCATATTTAATGTTAAAAGTCTTATTATGATGTTGTTTAGATTCTACTGAATATTATTAACTTAGATATATAGGGATAGAGAAAACTATTGTTTTTGTTTGGAAAAAAAATTACTAAGTTAACAAAACAGACTAATTTGACTGTCAGCAGTTTATTTGCAACTATTTATTTTGATACTTTTAAATTATTACAACTTGTAAAGCTAATGTAAAAAAATAATATGAAAAGATTATAGAACAAATTCGTCAATTTCTTAAAAGAAAAACATAAAAAAACATATTTTAAAAATAATATATATATTAACAAAAAATAAATAGAACCTCCTAAAATTTATTGCACAAATGCTCCTTTCTTTTCAATAACACTTAGCAGCCTATTGTCAACATCTGATGTTAGATTTGCAAATTTAGCGGCTGGTAAGTTGTTTGCAGCAACTTTAACTGCCTCACAGAGGTCACAATTGTTGTTGAATTGCCTTCCACTAGAACAAACATCTCTCTTGAGGATGCTCCACAGGTTCTCAATAGGATTCAAGTCACAGCTATTTGAAGGTCAGTCCATAAGAGAATCTTCAACAAATCATTTTTCTTTCAACCAGGATTTAGTAAACTTTGATGCATGACTTGGTGATTTTCTTGCATAAAGATCATATATCGACGCTTGGCTAAAGACTTGTTATCAAGCCATTCAAAGAAATATTGCTCTAGAAAATCACAGTAAATTTTGGAATTCATTTTAACCCCGTCTTTCAGTTTAAATGGATCCACGAGCTCATTACCAATTATCCCAGCCCATATCATGATGCCACCACCGCTTTTTTGGCGTTTAAAATATTTTATTGAGTCACGTTGCTTGCAAACCCATCCTCGAGCCCATCCATCGGGCCCATCGTGGGTGATTTTTGATTCGTCTGTAAAAAGCACTTTACTGAAATCAGTTTTCATGTATTTTTTTTTTTTTGCCCACTGCAATCATATGTTTTTTTTTTGTTAAAATGGTATCTTTATTTGATTTTTTTTACATCAGCAAACTTCCTTAATGCTTTACACCTTGTTTCCCTTGACACCATAAAAGCTCCAGCGGCCTCGAATATGAACGTACTTGACGCATTTTGGCTTCTTATAAATTCTCTTCGGATATGTGATAGATCTCGCTTTATTAAATTCCTGAATTCAGCCTGTGACTTTTTTTTTCCTTGGTTGAATTCCCATTTGACATATTTTCTTGATTGTTCGATCGTCCCTTTTTCAAATCCTTAGAAATTTGAAGCGAAGACTTTCCTTTGCCATTTTCTTTGATTATATAGTTCTTTTCATTCATTGTTAGTTCTTTTTTACGAGCCATAATACTAAATTCTAGTTCTTGCAAATAATCTCTTGACACTGCAAATTGCTATAATTACTGAAAAAATACCAAATATCCATCTGAAATTGAAAATAGGGACTTAATTTCTTTCATGCTTACTCGCTATACATAATAGTACAAATTATTTCATTGGATAACACATATCTATGAATTTTACATAAAATATTTGACAATACCACTTTTGCATATAGTCTTTAGTCGCAGTTTAAAGTGGGTTACACTGGCCTGATTTTGATTCTGATTGGTCAAAATGTGGCTGATCCTAAAGTATAAAATAAGTAAAGTTACAAGTTATTTCAAGTTATGTAATAGAAATTCAAATTTTGAATAACGCTTTCGTATATTTTCTGTAAATTATTTTTCATTTAATTTAGCTGTGCGCAAGGCAGTTTTAAAATGCATACGATCTCTATTGGATATTTGTTAACAATCAAATATTTTTCTATGTAACATTGATTTGGAAAGTACGTTGTGAATATTAATTTATTATCGGTTTGTGTCGGCATATCGCACGTAGGATTATTCCATATATATCATCACTGCCAATTCCAGATCATAGTTTCTATTTTAGGCTTTATATTGAATGATACCTTTTGGAACTCATGACAAGTGGTGGTGATTGTTTCTTCAAAATCATTCGTATCCAAACTATGTATTCCAATGTCATTATCGGTTTACTGGTTTTGTAGTAAAGTAGGAAATTTGTTTTTCTTCACTAGCCCAAATCTTCGAACACGTGATTATATAAGCGTAGAGTACCGCCAAAGAAAAATCAAGGGTTGAAATACTTCGTTAGTGGGTCTTCCGCAGATATCTATAGATTTGTTGATCGGTAAAATTCCTCTGTCAGGTCACCATATTCTGTGAAGTGAAAAATTGGGACAAGGTTTCTAATAGATGGGAAGGGTAAAAGTTTATCCGTTCGGCCATATACCGCTATGACCTCAGCATAGCGGATATGATCGTGTCTATTGGAGAACTATGTAATTTTCTGGAATTATTTGATGATATATATATATATATATATATATATATATATATATATATATATATATATATATATATGATATAAAAAGATAGTTTAAATGTGTATCATATTTATGGAATAAAGGGCTAAATAGTAATAGAGCGTATGTAAATATAAAAGTGAACATTGAAGCCAACACTTAGAGGCGACAGGTTGTTTGATGTTAGATGCAATTGTCAGGCCGGCTGATGAATGCATCTCAATTTTTGATTTGCCAATAATGAAAATCAATCACGAAGGAAAAAAAAAAAAAAAAATGCATTTTTAAAAATGAAAGAGCTAGAAACATGAAAGTCTGTCGAAAAAAAATCGCACAAATACAGGTTTAAAAGCCCAAAGAAAAAAAACCGATACACGAATAAACAACTAACTAAAAATCCAGCTCAATACAACAGTAGAAAGCAGACCAAAATAAACCTAGTGAGCCAGACAAACCAACCTAGGTTTCACATAAGCGGATCGTCAGGAAAGCCAGCTTTCCTGACGATCCCAAAAAAAATCCTGAAAAGGCTCCTGGCTCACCAAATTATCTATCTATCTATCTATCTATCTATCTATATATCTATATATATATATAATTGAACATAGAAGTCAACACTTAGAGCCGAGAGTCTGTTTTTATTCTAGATGTAATCATTAGGCCTGACGATTCCATCTAGGATGAAACAGACTGTCGCCTCTAAGTGCTGACTTCTATGTTCATTTTATAAAGTACACGCGCTCTATCTCTGATATTGAGCACATTCTCCAATAAATATAGCACATCTTAAGACTTGCATATATATATATATATATATATATATATATATATATATATGTGTGTGTGTGTGTGTGTGTGTGTGTGTGTGTGTGTGTGTGTGTGTGTGTGTGTGTGTGTGTGTTATTATTACTATTAGACTCCTTACCATAAAGAAAGTTAAATTGGTTTGTGAGGAGGTGACTTCATACAAAGGTGAAAACCTCTCTAAGTCAGTGTTAATTCGTAATGTCACCATAATTGATCTAATTGCGATACCTATTTAAGTCTGATTTTATTCCGGAGTCTATTAATGCGTGATATATCTCATATGTTTGGGATGCGCTTCTGATTCCAAACTTACTGTTAATAAAGATGTGAAATTTGACATTATGAGAAAAGTGCCACTATATCAATGTAAATATGGGGAAACGTTGATTCTAGCTTCATCTACAGGCCGAATGGAACATTAATCTGTCGTTTATTTTCACTGCTGACCAGCGATAATGTCACGTACCATCCTGGTTCAAAAAATGTGTCTGATGATTAACTTTGCAATTCTACTTTTGCATGGGCGCGAAAAATTGTACATGTGTGATAATCGTTTGACGAGTTTGAATTGAATTATTGTGGTTTACGGCTTATTCAAATTTTGCAGATTATTTAATTCCACAAAATACGTTTAAATTTTAAGAACCTATTTTGGAGATTATATTGATATAATGATGCAAATCTAACTGATTTATACTTAGTTGAACAGTTATTTCAAACCTTCTACTTGCAGAACTCTCTCCAAGTTTCTTCCTTCTCTAACTTGAATTTTCAAAGTGCAAAGTCAATCGCAATATTCTGCCATCTTGAATCCTGTTCCTTTTTCTCCTTTCTTCAATCATCCCCATTTTATTTATTCTTATTTCTATTTCACTTACACTCTCTGTAATCCCCTGTGTTCTAGTACCATTATCGCTTTGCATGGGTGAAAAGATTAAAAAGAAATAAAAAGAGGTGTATTCATAACTTCCCCGATGGTGTTAGCGCGTGAGTGAATACAATGGACACAGATGGATTTGGAACTCGCCTCACCAATTTGCAGTTCCGAGCCGGTAACCATTACACCACCTGCACACTTGCTCTACAACTCCTTATATTTCAAAGCTGTCACCCATCTAGGCTGAGTTTCCGTCAATGAATAACTTCGGTGATCGGACGAGAACTGTTTCTATTCGAAATATTGCTGTGGATATTATTCTTCTTAAAAGGAGTTAGATTTGGCGTAATGAACAACTGTAAACGATCGCCCGTCATAATGTTGAATTATCACGAACGATCGTCTGTTCATTAAAGATGCTTTCTTGATTACTAATCTCCTGGTTGACTGCATAGATATCAGCTATGGTGAACGTGGCTGCAGTTACATTTTCGCTGCCTATTATAAACCGCGTGTCTATTGGTGTAAGGTCTAAATATTTTCAATATTTAAAATATCGTAATTCGTAAGGTGTGTAAAGGACGTTTGCGAATGTACTTTCACCTTTCCGTCAGTGCAAGTAGCAATGCTTCAAAATGAAATTGCAGATTTAACTTATTGATTTGAAAACAACATTTTGAATATATTTAAATAGATCGATAATAGAATGCATATATCCTGCACCTAACATTTTAGCTTTTAAATGTAGTTTTCAAATAACACCAGATTTAATTAGAAAAATATTTATGATAATAGGTTAGCTTTCAGTCAACCGGTAACGCATCGAAATCTGCAAATTAGATAGCGCTATACTTCAAATGCATAAAATTTTATCTCCATGATTTCCTGAAAGATTTAATCTATTTATCCTTCGAACAATTCTCGACTATCTGAGGATGATGAGCATTTTTCAGTATTTTTAACATAATAAAAATTTCATGAAATTCATGTGGTCGTTGATAGTTTAAGAATAATTCTTTCAATTACATTATAAAATCGAGCATAAAAAAATATTGGATCTTTAGTCAAATATTTCTTTTTCAATTTTTCCTATATAAGAAAAATATGTGAAGCTCTGTCAAAAAAAAAAAAGTGATTCAAGGACTAAAGTAAGTAATGTCTGGGTGAACAAATTACTCTCCTGGAGAATATGTCAAATATTAAGAAATTTTCAATACTTCTATTAAAATTCTCGCGTTTGAATATTAAATCAGGTTTACCAGCCTGCAAAGTCATTGGACAAGTATATATACATATATATATATATATATATATATATATATATATATATATATATATATATATATATATATATATATACTACTCACGTCTCATGCGAATTCTGAAGGTCTAATTTTGAAGATAATATTAGTGAGTTCGCAGCATACAACGGAAGTACTTCTGAAACTTGCTATGACGTTGACTAAAATAAATATCGATTTACTCTGGTTAAAAATGCAGCTCTATTTAAAATAAATACGATTCTCAGAAAGCTGATGTTTTACTTAACTGTATCGAATAATAATGCATGTAATATTCACATGATTATATCCTATTATAAAATATAAACAAAGAGAATGTGAATCATTTACATTCATAATGTAGATAAAATGTTTCTCTTTCGGTTATATATGACTACACGTTTACACAACGGGTTCAACGTTATTAACAATACTTCTCTTTAACTTTTTTAACTTATTTAACTAGAAGGTCGGATAAAGGCATAGAGACTAAGAGATTAGTCTATTGAAATTTCGTCTCTCATAAAAGAACATGCACAATACATGAAATCCATGATAAAACATTTGTATGAGAAAAAAATTTGGGGTCATAAAATAACCATAACATACATTTATATATGCATCGGATTGTACACTGCGTGCCAAATTATTATCGAGATAATTTTATTTCTAAGATTTCAAAAACCCTCAAACCAATTCACACAAATCTTTCACACAATGTTGGCAACAGTAGCCTGCGCAATCACTGACATTTTCGTACTGATCTGCGCAATGTAAACAAACTTACGCCATATTTGTCATTAGCGCGGTGATTTGGGCGTGCCAAATTATTAGATAGGTTTAGTAAAATTCCCAGAATTGAGCAAACAAAACGTTTATTAATGTTACACATGAATGTTTATGATCAAAAGAAGCTAATAAATAAGATAATCAAACAAATAATGACAGATACAAACAAAAGCACAGTTTTAAACAAATTAATAGGGAATGTGCTTTCACTGTTTTGAAATTACTTGAAGAAGTTGACAATCCATAGAATTTGTTAATTGTAGGATGTCATCTGCTGTAATACCGCGAGATATGTCAAGGATTGCTTCCCACAACTCAGCGTTGCTACTGAATTGTCGTCCGTTGGCGTATAGTCTTCGCTTCCTGATGCTCCAAAGGTTTTCGATTGGGTCCAAATCCGGAGAATTTGCTGGCCACTTCATTTTTCTGGGGTCCATCGAAGCCTAACTGTTTCAAATATGCAGCAGTCTTGTGAGCAGCATGTGAGGGAGCATTATCTTGCATAAAAACAATGGCCCTTCTGAACACAACTTTTTGCCTTTTCATCCACGGTTCAAGATGCTCCTTCATAAACGCTATGTATGCATCAGCAGTCATTTTGACGCCATCTGGTACTCTCCATGAGCCCACTAATGTTTTTTCCAATAATACCACACCAGATCATTATGCCTCCACCGTCTTGTTGACGTCTCAAACGCTGATGGCGATTCTTTCGGTTCATTACTCAGGCTTTGCACGATCTATCTGGCCCATCAAGTGTTGCTCGAGTTTCGTCTGTGAACAAAACTTTTGATATTGTCCTCGGCCCATTTCAATCGATTTTGAATGTGATTTCTCGTCAACGGAGGCTTCGATACAGGTTTGACTGTTGTTGCTATTTCCCTCAGATACCGACATCGAGCACTTTTAGACACAGCAGAATCCCCAATGCGACTGAAAAGCTCTTGATGGTAAGTCCAGGGTTCTTCGTGGACTCTCGTTTAAGTCGTGACATGAGACGACTTGAAATAACCCTTGGCTTGCCGTTATCTGCCCTTTTGAGTACCTGTGTAGGGTCGGCGGTAAACTTTTTCACTGCTTGATGACGCCTCCCTATCATTTTAGAAATTTCTAGGGTAGATTTACCTTTTGAGAATTCTGAGGTGATAGTTTTCTTTTTAGCATCACTTAAACTGCTTTTACGGTCCATCTTTTCACTAAATTCTTACACTTTTATAATAATTTGGCACGGTCAAATCACTGTGCTGATAACAAATGTGGCCCCAGTTTGTTTACATTGTGCAGATCATTATGAAAATTTCAGAGATTACGCAGTTCGTATTTGCCAATATTGTGTGAAAATGTTGTGTGAATTGATTGGACGGTTTTTTAAATATTAGAAAAATAGTTATCTCGATTATAATTTGGCACAAAGTGTAAATCTGAACGTCTTCACTTATTATATATATATATATATATATATATATATATATATATATATATATATATATATATATATAAACACGGAGAGCTAGTGTAGCAAACAGAGCAAGTAATAATCAAATAACAAATCGGAAACTTCAGAAATCCATGGTAATATTTTATTTTGTAAATCTTACTCTATTGTCTTATTATATCAATATATATATATATATATATTTCTTTGTCTTGAAAAAGGTTTATTAAACCGAAACGTCAGACGTCGACATTTCTTTCATTTTAACTACATTTAAGGATTTTTGTTTGTTTTTTCAAAATTTTTCTTCATATATATATATTATGTTTAACGTTGTTATTTTATAGATTAAACATAAAAAATATGTCTTTAATAAATAAATTGTCGGACCTTGTCCATTTCTTAATATATGACGTCATTTGTTTACATTCGATACGCCAGAGCAGTTATGAATGTACGAGATTCATGGAAAGTTGGAGTTTATAAGCAGTAAATTCGACCTTGTCTACCGATTGGTTCTTTGTAGCTCAAGCGGTAAAGGCACGTCAGCGTATATGACGGTTCCGTATAGGATGCAGGTTCGAATCCTGTCAAAGAACGAAAATTTTCTTTGAAAATTTCTCGGACATTCAGGCCGGTAAATGTTATTTAATACTGTTTATCATAAACAGAGCATTTGCTTAAATACTTGTATCTATAAAATAACAACGTTAAACATAAAAAATATGTCTTTAATAAAGAAATTGTCGGACCTTGTCCATTTCTTAATATATATATATATATGAAAGTGAACATAGAAGTCAACACTTAGAGGCGACAGTCTGTTTCATGCTATATGCATTCGTCAGGACACGTGTGCACACGTGGCCTGACGATTGCATATAGCATGAAACGGACTGTCGCCTCTAAGTATTCATGTTCACTTTTTATATTTACACACGCTCTATCTCTGATATTGAGCACTTTTATCCGTAAATATAGCACACCGTAAGACTATATTTCTTTATATATATATATATATATATATATATATATATATATATATATATATATATATATATACATCTCTGTATATCTATATATATATATATATATATATATATATATATATATACATATATATACACAAAAAATATGTATGTATACACAAAAATACACACACATATATATATATATATACACACACACACACACACACACACACACACATATATATATATATATATATATATATATATATATATATATATATATATTATTATATTTTCCTAAAGTGTCATTCAGAAATGTGATTCAATACCCGGAGACTTGTATCGTTATTGCATTTTCAAATTTTTACCGATCGATATTTAAAACATCATATTATTTTCTACCAAATACAGAGAAGAGTCTTTTTTCGAAAATCGAGCTACAATTGTCCCTGCTTGAAATTCTCGTAAAATTGTAACTATCGAGATGAAGTTGTCCATTTTCTTAAAGGAGGAAGAATGAATGAAAACTATTTAAACTTATGCAATCTTTCATAAATTCCTGTAGAAAGAATTTAATAGCTGCAACCCACATGTATTTAATGATAACCGCTTTTTTTTTATCCTCCGATTTTTCATATTGTTAATAACATATCTTTATTTTTTAAATATTTCTCAAATCCATCGAAATACAAAACTTGAATACATTCTGAGTATATCTGAAATTAGAAATATATTTTTAAATCGCGAAACAGATATTGATTTTTATTTGCAGTGTCTACTCTAAATCTATATAAATTATATATCGATATCATAGCTACCTTGATTTTATTTCTGTATAATGTGTTAATATTAAATAGTTTTAATCTGCATTTTATATTTGCATATTGAAATAATTAATATCATTATTTATATTTTCATACTGAAATAATTAATTTTATTAATTTTCTATTTAGAAATAGTGTTTAATTTATAATAATAAACACAAAAAAATGCATGACAAAAATCTGAATATATATATATATATATATATATATATATATATATATATATATATATATATATATTTCTGTGTGTGTGTTTTATTTGCATCCATGAATGTTTCATACAGAAGTGATTCGTTAGCCATTAACAAATTATAAGAGTGATCTTGCAAATTCCTAAAAAAAGACAAACACTCATTTTAAATTAGGTGCAAATCCATAAATCTCATTTAATCGTGGAATCACCAAACTGACAATTATGTAGAATATGTCAGAATGTTTATTTCGAATACTAAAATGTGTCCATTCCCTTATAATTTTTGTTCTTCAAATAGCATTTGTTCATTAAAGATGTATGACCAACCCAGTCATCTAAGACATACAGGTGTTGGCTTGATGCATTTATATATACAATTCTATAGATATGTTTGACTAAATGTGTAAAGTTGTCTATTGCGTTAACAACATTCTAAAGTATGTATGCATTTTTATATGAAATAATTAGATTCCAAAGAAAGATAAAAATAACATGCATTCACATATCGATGAAAAAGTACTGCCTTGTAATATTTTAGCACTTTTATGTGTGTTATCAGATAAACATTATGGGGAGAACTTTAAACGCCTCAGCTGGAAAAAAACTTAATTAAATTTATTAAGAAACAATCAAATACGTATTTTAAGCAAAATACGATTGTATTAGTTTTTTGATCTTGAAGAGATCTAATTTTATGATATCCGTTTTTTTTGTTTCTTCTTTTTTTATACATAAGTAGGTTAATATCGACGGGTGTCAATATTTATATGTAATAAACTTAGATCTCTTATTGAACTCGAATTATGTTTTCAACAATTATTCATATATATATATATATATATATATATATATATATATATATATATATATATATATATATATACACATACACTGGAACGCCTGTTCACGAATTCAAATCGTTCCCGAAGGCCGTTCGTAACCGAAATTTTCGTAAAAGGAATGTATTTTTTAAATAGGCATCAATATCGAGAAAATATCATAGTACAATAAAATTTATACAACACGGCGGTCGACTTAAAAATTATTTTGCTCGGATTAACTCGGTTCAGATTCACGTGATTCTGCCATGTTTTTAGAGATCCGAAGATTTTTCGATAACCGTTGCATTTTCATCTCGAATTTTCTGTTATAAAACCGATTTGATCGACATCTGAGACGTACGAGAACTGATGTTGTTGTATATATATATATATATATATATATATATATATATATATATATATATATATGTGTGTGTGTGTGTGTGTGTGTGTGTGTGTGTGTGTGTATGTATATATTTGTAATTTATCCGAGGGTCATTTTACTCTCACTTTGCTGTTTTCTCAAGTAAGAAATAGATATTCATGAAAATTAAGCTACATATCGATTCGTTGGGGTTAGTCTCTTTCTCACTGTTTTAAGTATGAATTGCCTAATTAACAAATTATTATTTAACCATTATGCAATAAACTCTATATGTTTTCCGACATTAAATTATGAAAAACAAATCAAATCAGAGAATACACTAAACTATCTAAAATCCAAGAATAAGAATTCATAGCACCAAGACACCGAATTTATTGGACCCGAACAAAAGATTAACAAAATGTCCTAATTTGTTTCCTCTCCAGCTGAACAATGCTTAGATTTGCCAATATACAACGACTGGGGGAAAATAACAAAAAATAATTATGTAATTAGCACAATTAGATGTTCAAAAAAATTTTTTGTTTTGCAGTAAATAAACTTATATCAGAGAAGATGCAAGATTTTCTTATAGCTTTAAATCCATTCTTCATCAAGTATAGACGAAATAATCTAGGTTAAATTAATGATATAATTATTTTCCAAACAATGAAGCGGAAATTATTATTTAATAACGCACTATACAGGAAATGAACTTGTAATTGAAATGCCTAAAAAGTTAGACATGCAGACGCTTAGATAAATAAGGCCTACAGTTAAAGGAAAATTCTTGAAGTGCTCAAAAACCAGTCGGGCATTAATGCCTCCAACAACAGAATTATAAATGTTAGGGATCGGAGAACTGTTCGAAGAAGCAGATCCACAGTACTGTATGTTAAATTACGTTGATTATTTCCAGTCAGCTGTGTCTTAAAATTTTTGTAGACATAAAAATGAGGATGGGCATAAAAATCTGGATAGAATTCTATTAGGCCATGAAATGCATCAAAATAATCGTAAAGAAAACTCAGAACTATATTGATTGGAAATAAAAAATAAATATTTAACAAGCCTTATGAAAAAATAGGTTGAAGAAAGTCAATATTCGCGAAAGAACTGTGTGTAATCAGCTAAATTGAATGTGCTTTACATACAGAGAAACCAAGCGGTAACCATTAATAACCATGAACAGAACAAAATATGATTAAAGTGGCATAAGACGAAACAATCATGGCGTCTGGACCAGTGGAAGAAAAGGACAAAACGCCTGTATTTTCGTATTTTAAATAAAACAGTGGCTGCTTATCTAATTGATGAGGAGATTTACATGTATGCATTCATCACTATATAGTACAGAGATATTCGTTTTTATTTTTTTTTTTTTTTATATCTTACTGTACATTATTTAGAAGTGAAACCTCATACTTCCGGGGTATCGATAGGAAAAACAATTAATTCATTATCAACTTCACTTTGAATTATACGTGAGGTTTTGGCAATTTCTGCCCCAACTCGATTAAGAGGAACGATATGTTTAGTATATATTCGTATATACTCAGAGCAGGTATTATTAAAGCTATGGGCTATTTTTTACAAAAAGTTTGATTGTTGATTATTTTGTTTTTACGGCTAATAAAACCTTTGTCTTATTTAAAGAAGGATTATAATTGGAAGAATTTTTATCTTGGGTGAGTATTGGATTAATTCATTTTTTGGTCATCAAGTCTTGATATTAACACATATCTGCCTGTTAAGGGGATAGTGCTGGAACTCTTGTATGGTGATATTCAGGTTTATTGTATGAGAATGACTGTTAGAAATATGAATTTCAATTCCCCAAGTCATTGAAGACATTGCTTTTAATTTTTTCAATATTAAAGTTGTTTGAAAAGCATGAAGCTGGGGGGTCCACAAGAGAGAAGTGCGAGATAGGAAACTGATAGCATAGATATTACGGCTACAACTAGCTAGCTGAACTGTAAATTCATGAGAATTCTTCGCCAGTCTAGTATTGTGCTCAAATTCATTCACTCTAGGTAGCATCGCGAAGACCTCATCCGTAGTGTTATTTATAAGTAAAGAAATATTTATGAGAAGGCACAGAGAGGCAACTTTACCGTTGTAGGAAACAGACTGAAGCCGAGCTCCCAGACCATTAAAAATAATAATGCTGATTATTCCTTGCATCTTATCAAGGAGCCCCAAGAAAATAGCAGGGACCTCGGACTATATATGGCAGAAATATTCGAAGCATGGACGAATGTTTGAGTTATAGATATGCAGAATAGATCCCGTGGTGAAAAACTGTCTCGGCCGACACAATGAATCGACATTCTCAGCAGCAGATCCAGAGAGAGATTCAAAGTAGACGTTCTACCTCTTGTCAGCTGAGACCAATAGCTCGAAAAGAATATTATACAAGTTTCATTAAAAGCGAGAGTAGATATATCGATCTTTTTATCCAATTTTCCTTGTGTCCGTACAACTTTTTTCTTTCCTGGACACAAAGTGTGTAAAAAACTGTTCAAACGTTGCACATATCCTAGCATTTTACTTTCTTCATTTAGCCATTATCAAGTACTACAGATATTTTATTTTTTTTACTGGATGTGTGGTATGTTATGTATGTGTCATAAGTTACACAATTATTCTATTCTCCAAACGCGCTAAACACATTGTGCCCCCATTCGTAGGTAATCCTACAGAAGGTTTGCTTTTCGTTTTTAAATATTAGGTCTTCCATTACATTTGTACAATTTTTACAGAGTTTGCATATACAAGTTGGGATTAAAATGTATACATATAGTCAGAGGACCGGATGACATATAAGCGTCTATTCTAACGTAATTTCAATGAAGAAATAAATTGAATAACATATGTATTTCTTTTTTTCTTCTCAGCAATTTTATAATTTTAAACTTAATAGTGATTAAATTTGGATTCTAAAATTGGTAATTTTTACTTTCAATTTTAATATCAAATTTTATCATATAATTTAATAATTATTGGTTTGAATAAATTATTTTTTTAATATTACCCCTATTTTAAAGATCTGAATATCTATTATAACATAACTGCGTTATCAAGCTTTTTGAATTTTCCTATACTTGTATTTTGATAGGTCATTCTAGATTTTGTAACAACGTTTTCCCCTTGTGAAGGATCGTTAATTAATTTGAAACATTTAAAACCATTTATTTTACATTCAACATCATCACTTGATAAGACACCGGAGTTGTTGAAACAAAATGGCTATTTTTGTTGTGATTTTATAATATATTTATGTTATAACTTTTAAATAAATAATTATATCTGCTCTACTCTGTATTGAGCACTCTTTTAAGAACAGTAATTGTTGGTTATTGGAATTCATTCTGTATACACCAATTATATATATATATATATATATATATATATATATATATATATATATATATATATATATATATATACACACACAACTCTCCCATCGAATTCGACGTTTGAGGTCAAGCAGATCAGTTCATAAGAAAACCGCCAGCCCGACAACAGCACATGTGTTTTGATTATGGTGGTGAATCTTTCGTGCAGGAGGCCTGGTGCACAAAGGTCCCCAAACGACCCTCCGCATGTTTTGAATTCTGAGTTGCCCTTCTCCTAGACCAGTTACATTCCAACGCTATAGAACCGAGTCTCTAATGCTATTTACACATAGCTGGAGGGAGAAGAAGAGGAATCACACCTTTCCCAAGGTATTAACACGTAAGTTATTTTAATGGATTCGAGTAGAATTCGAACTATGCTCTCAGATTACTCAATCCAAACCGCTATCCATTACTCCACAGTGAATCTCTCTCTCTCTCTCTCTCTCTCTCTATATATATATATATATATATATATATATATATATATATATATATATATATATATATATATATATATATATTGAGAGAGAGAGAGAGAGAGAGAGATAGAGATAGATAGATAGATAGATAGATAGATAGATAGATATTATCGTTATATAACTTTTATAGATATTTTTCTCGTCCAATTTTTGGTTTAACTTTTATAGTCTAAGTAATATTTTGGTTATAATGGTTTGCTAATTTGCTTATTATTTACTTTATTTATTTGGGTTCGTTGTTTTATTATTAATTTATTATTATTTTTATTATTATTATTATTATTCTATTTCGTCTATTCTAACAGGTGTGATTTGGTATTTTGTTTGGGTTAATTAATTTTGCTTATTTTATTGTTATTTTGTTTATTTAGTTATTTATTTTTACTTTATTTTATTTTTTCCGTTTTCGATCTTTAAGTAACGTAGTAAAAATTTGTTTTCATGTCTGCATTTTGAGATGAGCTCGGATCTTTTATTTAATAATTTATTTTGATCTGGAAAAGTAATGATAGCTATTTTTTTTTCCTCCAAGCAAAGTTTGAAGTTTTTGATTGGTTGTTGTAGGGTGATGATCTTTTCCTTATTTTCCAAGATATTTTTGGTCTGATGTGCGTTTTCCAGATATACTTAGAAAGTATTGTACTGTTCGCATATTTAATATTTGTGAAAGATGTTTTGTGTGTATAATTTCTTTGTTTCCAGGGTCCTTCAGTTTCTCCTAAAAATAAAATAACGATAAAATCACCAGATAATAAAGAAATAGTATACATATATTTTTTTTCTGAATAATATTTTTTGCACGCACGTACATATGTATGATGTGGTCTGTGTAAGACTCAGAGAGGTAAATTTGCTATTATTTTTCTCAATTTTTAAGGCTGTTTTGTTATTATTTTAAATCCGGTTATTTGTTTGTTTTTGGCGATTGAAAATGAAATTGAACACAGTATAGGTTACGGGGAATATATTTTTCCAAAAGACAGCAAATTGCTTTAAAACCAAAAAATAAACATGAATATTGCCATTAATAATCAAAAGCGAGATGCCATACAATGAACTTCAGAAACATATTTCCCTTAAAATTCTCTTTAGGGAAATATTTTATTAATTTCACCGGATAGATGTACTGGATTCTCGGTCAGTCAGATCTTATAAGGAAACGTCTGATATTACATTAGCATTACAATTTTGCATCGTCTGTTAGATATTTTATGAGAAACATATAAAAAAGATCGTGGTTATATTAAGGCTAACCTTTAGCATTTAAGTCTAAAATGTATATACAGCGAATACTTTTTAGGATTAAAATGTATTTATTCTGAAATGATTCGCTATGGATAAATGGTTATTTTGCATGCATCAGTTTACTGTGGAAAATCGATTGTTTTTCCAGAGAAAACAGAAATTGAATAGGTTTCATGCGGCTTATTGTTCCATGTCTGTCGCCTTCACTTTATCATTTGTTTCGCTCCAGGTAATGTTCTTTGTTTGGTAATTATTTCTAAAAATTACATGTTATCGAAAAACTCCTGGAATAATTAGTCTAATCAATCCGGAATTGTCTTCTTATAATGGAAAAATACCTGAGATATAATGTCAGGTGACGGAAAAACAGAAAAAAATCATTTTAATGAAAGAAAGATATTTTCAATGAATGCATTCTAAAATAATTCCTAATATTTTTAACAAACTTATCATCCAATGCACGCACACACATTCAAATAATAATATTTGCAGTACTTCTCTCTCTCTCTCTCTCTCTATATATATATATATATATATATATATATATATATATATATATATAAGCATAAATAATGTTTGATGTTAAATTTTAGTTTTTCTATGTGTGTAATGGGCACTTATTAATACTACAGTTTCCTTGTGTAATTCATCTCTGACAATTAACTTTTATTTTATATATATATATATATATATATATATATATATATATATATATATATATATATCAGTGAAATTTCAAGTATTGTTTTGGGACTTTAAAAAGCTATACAATCTCATGATGAACGGAACAGATCTGCAAAATTTGAAGAAGATATTTTTCATTTTTTTTTATTTTTCAACTAAAAATTTTTCTTATAAGAATATTCAATTGATTTACAGTGCGTTTTTTTTTCCATTCAGGATGTTGGCGATCATGTCACTCCCCTACCCAGTATCCGTTGTACCTTTCAATAATATTTCTCGTTTGGCTACTTCTCCCAGAACTTATTCTGTCATCTACTTGCTTAAGCCAGCTATGTATGCGTTGATTCCACTCATCTATCTTTATTACTATTCCACCTGTGAGTCTAAGACACTTCAAGCTTTCCATTCTCATTACGTGACTCAGAAAGTCTTGCTGCCTCTTTCTGTTATTAAGGATAAGCTTTCTCTTGTTTGCATATTCTCCAAAACCTCATCCTTGCTCACAAGTTCTGTCCATGATATCTTTAGCATTCTTACCATAACTACCTTGCCTCGAGTCTCATCTTCATCTCATAAAGGGTGGTAGATATCATGTAGAATTTCAGTATTTGTTTTTCTTTTTTACTAACAAAATCCTCCTGTCTCGAAATACTCTGCCTAGCATTTAGAATGCGCCTTTCACCATCTCAATACATCTTCGGATCTCACCGTCCTCTATCAGAGCACTTCCCAGATATTTCATTTTCCGCACCTGCTTGATTTTAGTCTCCCTGTGAATCGCATTTCAGTCACATCCTTTCACTGAAGACCATAGGGAGTACTTGCGTTAAAAACACATTCCCGAAATTCACTTGACGATCGTTTTTCTATCTTTTTTTTCAATTTTGGGAAAATACACATTTTTATATAATTCATCACTCTCTTCCTCTCTCTCTCTCTTCTCTCTCTCATATATATATATATATATATATATATATATATATATATATATATATATATATATATATATACACATACATATATGTGTGTGAATATATGCATATCTGTATGTGCCTGTGTGTCACGGCGCGATCCCAAAATACACATAGATTTGTCATTTACTACAAAAGTTCAAAACATCTTATCTAATTATAACCAATAATTTTGGATATCAAATATCTCCTTATATGAAAAAAATGATGTTTTTATTCACATGCCTACGAACTGATTTACTCTGTCCTCTGTCAATATCAACCCTCTAAAAACGCATATTAATTTCTTACGCCGACCTCACATACATCCCACGTTCTCGAAGTTGACTTGTCTCCTGTCCAAACTCAGCTCAGTTCTTACCCTTATCGACATGTATATAAGATACAAACAACATATGACTAAAACTATAGGACAGATATTAGTGGTTATTATAAAATTACTCTACAACACCCACTGTGAGGGAAGATTGAAAATCCACTATTAGTGTACAAAAAACAAATAACACACACCAAATAAAATAGATTTCATCACAGGATCTTAAAGTCTGTATAAAATTATTAATGTGATAAAGGAAAAAAAAATTATGATTTTTTTTCGTTGGGCCTTGCTATCTTTAACCGCTATGCCCGACGTCATGGCTAAAAAAGTACAGCTCTCTATAACCATCCATGATGCAGGCAAGGAAATATTGTCTGCCACACAGACGGAACATGGATCTTTACAATGCCAGAGAAAGTCGTAATACTTGAAGGAAAACAACGGGTTAAACACTTATTCGTATAGATTATCTACAATTTAGATCCGAATATACAAAATCTTATTCTAATATAAAAAAAAAAAAAAAAATTAACAGTTAAACAAAAGTACGCTTGTATATATATATATATATATATATATATATATATATATATATATATATATAAAGAGAGAGAAAGAAAGAAAGAAAAAAAAAAGGAGGTGAATAGAGAGTGAAAGTGTGTTTTAAATATATATCAGATAGTTGAATAGGTCTATCTGCGTTTATAATATATGCGTTCTGTTACACTTTATATCACATGGCGTTAGCTTCCTTCTGTTTTAATCAATGAATCTCATTGCATATATATGCATATTAGTATATTGAATTCACACACATATAAAGACATACACATTCAAACGCCCCCCACACATATATATTTGTGTGTGTGTGTATGCATTTATGTATGTAAGTGTGTGTGTTTGTGTATGAGTGTATGTGGATTTTACTTTCTGACATGAGTTTCGATTTCATTTAACTCTACGTCGAAGAATAATTGGCAATTATAACTTTAACTGGAAAAGGAACGCTGACTTAAGTAGTTTGCATCGACTAATTCTTATCAAGGCTATCCATTGAATCCTCTTGGATCCAGCAATCACAGTCGTCCTCTATTCATAATCAGCCCACCATAATATTGCATAGACGAATATGATCTAGACATTTAGCTTCTGAATCGATCCAACTAATTACACTGGCTTCACTTGCATTCATTATAAAATCAGGCCTTTTCATCTTAAGTATTATAATCTATCAACGACCAAGTATTTTTCACAATTAGATCTCCGTACAAAATATGTAGGTAGCTGAAATATTCCACGGCCAAACCATGAAGCCATTCCAAATACTGTCAGTTGAATATTTACCTCGTAAGGGTCAGTGAAATGTGGCATTGTGAAGAATTTTAAGCTCGCTAATTATGTAGCCGTAAAAAAAACATTTATGCTTTGTGTCGACTAATTGTGCATTTCTCTATATTTTCATATGCACCACGCAGCATGAGATGCATAATTACTAGTTTTATTACATCATGTTATTCCTTTGTTTAGTCCATTCATGCTTACACTAAACATCAAGATTTATATATGAAAACCTATATTAATTAAATATTTCCCCCATAATGTTACGGCGGTAATTATATGTATTATAAAGAATCCAACATTAATTATGGGATTACAAAAATCTGGAATTAAGTATAACGTTCTGCTTATAGCCCCGTAACTGCATCTTCCTGATAGTGAGAGAGTGAACATTAATCACATAGTTCAGCAGCTGACCAGTAAACTGATAAAAAGTGATATACACGCAACATTTGACCAGCAAAGGGTTAAAAAATGACATGACGTTAGTTCGAATCTTAAACCGGCAATATATTGTTCTACACGGACATTAAAACATTTCAATAGCGGAATATACTATCATTAACCCGTTTTAATTCTGCTATTCATTTCATTCCGAAATTAAAGGAATTTTTGTTTTACTCTACGTTCTAATTTCGGAAATGATTTTCTTTGAATTTATTCAAGTGAACCAATTTTATTTTTATTATTTAGGATTATTAATATTCTCGTTGTATAATGATTAGTAAACGTGTCTCGCTAGAACAATTAGCGCGCGATGCCGAAAGTATGGGTCACTGGGTTTCACATACATTCGGTCTTGTACCACATCAAAGCTACGCTTAGAAAATTACTATTAATGTGTGCGTAGCGTTGCACTTGTCGGAGCTAAAATTGGTAATAGCGCCCCAAGTTGATATTGTGGGCATGCAAAAGCGATTAACTACTTTGTTTGAGATGAAGTCACAATGATCAAGAGACGGGCGCTTACTAGCCCTCAAGTAATAATGGCCAGACTTCATTTCAATGCCTGGCGTCATGAGAACCGTGTTGGGCGTTCGCACGGGCGAGTCGAGACCTCTATCCGGGACAACTAGCGGACACGTGAGGCAGCACAAAAACGATTGGCGCCGTTTGAAAATACGTTTTCACCATATATAGAAACTATCCCGCTTCGTAGTTCTCTCGCCAGTGACACAGATGATAAATCAGGCATACACGAATCTTCGTTGAGAATTCACAATATGGTTTCTTCATAAACACAGAAGTATATTTCGACAGGTAAAAAAAATTCCATTTGGGAATTATCACAACAAACACCCTCTCTTTCTCTTTGACATATTCGCAATGCTTGTGTGGTATACTTTTTGTATAGTTTCTACGTGTGGGATAAGCGTAAATATGGCTATATAATGTTTTTTATGACTTATACTCTGTGATCATACATGTCTGTCATTCCGTTTTTACAGCTCTGTCGGTGAAATAACGTGTTATTATATCATGGATATAACAATACTCATAATGGGGTTAAATGCAAAGTGCTAATAAAACTTTCTTAACACTCCCATTAAAATCTTAACCTGAATAACTTTGAAAATCAATGAATCCATATAATTTTTACCACAGATTTAGTGTTTAAGAGTAGGACAGTCTGGCTCCATAGGTTTTCATAGCAACAATATTGGGTTAAAAAACATGACTTATGGGCGTATCGATACGATCTCAAAATACTGTGAAAACTAAAGCAGTAAAATGGATTAAGAAAACGGGTTAGTATGCTGGCTTAATATTATATTATATTGCTGTTATATCACATCTTCTTTTAAGTTGTACTGACTTTTAAACTAGCTCCTTCAGATGGCTAATTGATCCTCAGCCCAAAAGTAAAGGGGACACTGGTCCAGTTTAAAAAAAAAGCAAACAAACAAAAAACAATTATAATTTTGAAGAAATAACTTCAAATCAAATCTGAAAATCCTCACTTTACCTCTGATTAGTCCAATTCCGACCAAAACACCGATTTGGGCCAAAATTCCAATTCAGGCCGAAAATTGAGTTCCTCGTATCAAAAACTCAATGGGACTTTAATTGATTTGAGTTCTTCAAATCAGAAACTCCGGGGAACTTCAAAACTGCACGTCACGAAGATTCACTAATACTCTCCCTTTAAATTTGGTTCCGTGAAATTTTGAAGAAATAAGATTTATTTCCTCAATTCACATTTTATTTTAAACTGAATTAAAACCTTTTTTTTTTTAGTTCACAAAATGGGAGTTTTACTTTAAACTCAATATAAATCAAAAACATTTAATATCACTAATTTCTTTTAGTTATTTTAAATTTTATATTTTTTTTACAGTTCTCTCCTCATCCGGATACAAATCCAATGGTGGATGTTAAAGCACCAGATGAAAAGAAGTTTTGCAAATGCAACATCATTCTAATTCCAAAATGTTATAATATGTCTATAGAGAGCAATGATGGCCCGGGTTGGTTGGGTTTCATATACACAAACGAACATACACATCTTTTAAGTTTATTTATTCAGATTAAATATTATGTTTATAACGACACTCTCACTTGCGTAAAGATATTGAATACAACTAATAAACGTCATATATTCAGAATATTCTATGAGATGTTCTTTGTAAAGATTTAAACAGTAAATAGTCTTTCAATTGTTCCATTTTAAGGAAACACCGTAAAACTTTCCTCATGTTAGAGTTTTCAGCATAGAATCCCGTTCATATTACCACGGAAAAGCCAAGTTAGAAGAAGCACACTAGAACATCTATAGTGAACAAGTTTCTAGCTAAAGTTCCTGGTTATAGTTTCCACAGAGTGGATATGTATTTGCACTAGCTGACGCAACAAAGATGTTGAAATGTAATATGAACTCACTACCCGTGATGACATCCGCTGTTTGGTCTGATTACATTAACCAAGCATCTATAAAAAAAAATAATAATTTGTTCCGTGGAAAGAAATAAATGATAATTCTCTGAAATTTTTAAACTTTCTTCTCAGACGGCGTTTTGTCAAAATGATGCTAAGTTGCAATCAGTAAAATGAAAAATATTAATCGATAGAAGGCAGTTAGAGAGGGTTCAGTATCAACTTTGCTGTCGCCGACATCTTCCTGTTACTGCTCAAAAAATCACTAAATAAGATGAACTAATTTCAATGAGAATATTGTACATAGTTTTGTCGCTTAGACATTTATGTCATAGGGTAACAAGAAAGATAGAATAAATGTTGATCACGGATCTGGAGGTAAATAGGCAAACGACATAATCCTTAAGGAATCTCATAGATTGCTCTGTCAATAATGCCTTGGCATTCATATGTTTTATCAGGTTACAGCTATTTCTTGTATCGAATATTTGTCATTCTAAGGCATCTTGTTTTTCTTTCATTTCTTCTTGTGTAAGTTCAGTAATCTGAGGTATTTATAAAGGACCTTTGTGGTTATTTCTCTGAATGCCGTCTTATCTGCTGTGTCAATTCAATTGTTAACACAACTCTTCTGCTCTACTGCTGTTATTATTATTATTATTATTATTATTATTATTACTATTATTATTATTATTATTATTTGTTTTCCCTTCAAGGCCTTATCGCGTCTTTACCCAAGACACAAGGGAAGGTAATGTAACAAATGTATTCATTCACTTTTCATAATTTCTGAAGGTAAGTGATACTTATCATCTCCAGTATTTATATATTCTTTGCGTTGTTAATGCACTCATAAGAATTCTCTTCACAATGTAATGTTTGAATCTCTTTTAAACAGAGGCTACTTGATCATGCTAATGTGTTTGACTATGGTTTCCGTCATCATAGACGTAACAGTAATTTAAGGGTATAAGACATTATACTTCCCATTTCATAACCTTAGTATTTACTGAATATTCTCGTACCAAAAGCAATTGTTGGTAAGGAAATTGGGCAGGCGTTTCCTGTTCAGACTCTGTTCGTTCCACTGTTCATGTTTTTGGATATAGTCTAGTTCATATTTTTATGTAGTACAGATCAAATATAGCTCACCCCTTTATACTGACTTCAAGTACACAACAATTAAACGCATAATTACATACACTGACGAAAATAAGTCTAAGACCAATGGTTAATTTTTATTCATTTCGGAATATGCTTATAACTAAAACAATATAAATTCGTTATATTGTCTAAAGTTTATGCAGATTTTATTTAAAAATTGTATATTTTTCTACTACTTGAAAATTTAATTTAAATTATCCAAATTTACCGGCAACTTTGTTTAAGACCGCATGGGTATTATGCAGATTGTTTGCTAAATGGGTGGTCACATGGCTATTCATTAATGTATTGTATAGTTTAATAACTGACCATTATTATACAATTAATGTGATATGAGAAAGAGTTGTAGTCTTAGACCAGTGACTAGATCGAAGATAGTGTTACTTCATCAAATAAGTTTCCTTTATGAACATAAGCAAGCAATTAAAGTGTAGCAAAATGTCTTGTGTTCAGGCTTAGAAGCTTTACCAGGATACTAGACAATATAAGGATAGGCAAAGATCGGGATCCCCAAGAAAAACAACAGTGCAACTGGAGAGATGAATTCTTAGGCTTTCCAAAGCTAACTGAATGCTGACGGCGGTGGATAATGGCAGCCAATTATCTGGTAAAACTCGCGTGAGTTTTACGCCGCAAACTGAAAGAAATCATCTAAGAGAATTTGGATTATTCGGGCGCATTGCTACAAAAATCTAATTATTTCGGTTAGGAATCGACTCAAGCGGCTGAATTTCACGAAATGTCATATTCAATGAACGGCTGATGACTGGTGTAGAGTTCTTTGGATTGACGAGTCATACATTTGCATCTTTGGATTGGAGGACAAAACCTTTGTCAGATGCCAACCAAACGAGGAATTCCATCTAAATGTGTCAAAAAGACTGCGCAAGCGGGAGGCAGGGTGTAATGGTGTGGAGTGCGTTCATTAGCGTTGGTATTGTTTCAGTTGTTAAAGTTGATGGAAAACTCAACTGTGTAGGATATATGCAGCTAGTTAGGGAACATGTTCTGTTATATTTGACTGAGCAAATGCCACCTGGAGCTATTTATCAACAAGATAAAAGCCCCATGTACAAAGCCAAAAAAGTAATGTAATTTTTGATCACCATAATATGGATGTCATTGAGTGGCCTTTACAGAGTTCGGATCTTAATCCGATTGAAAATTTATGGGATTATATTTTAAAAGATTTTACACTTAAAAAAAACAAACAAAAAAAACACAAATTTAACCCATTATAAGATTATATTAAGCAAATATGGCAGAGCATTCCAAATGATTTTGTGCTCACTTATCAAGCTCCATGCCTAGTTTCCGAGGCAATGTGAAGCTGTAATTAATAACAAAGTTTACGGAACTAAATATTGATAATTTTTCGGCTCATTTTTTCTATAAAATTTGCTTTAAATATAATGAAATCCATGCGATCTTAAATTTATTTTGCCGGCAAATTTGGATAATTTAAATTAATCCAGCATTAAATTTTTTTAAGTTGTAGAAAAATATGCAATTTTTGCATCATTCGAAAGAGAAATAAATTCTGCATCAAGCGTCTACAATAAAACTAATTTGTATTGTTTTAATAGAAAGATATTCTGAAATGAATAAAACTTTAGCTGTTGGTCTTAAACTTATTTTCGCCAAAGTTTGTGGTTTAATAAACAATCGGCGCCTCTACTTAAATACGAGTATTAACGACAAATAACGTTTGAAGTGATAAATATATCAAGAGATAGAGAGTGAAAGATATCAGAGGCGAGGTCTTTTTTTAGAACGTATCCATGAAATCACTTTTCGAATTTCACCATGGTTGATTTCTCAAAGAGTTGACCTTTCATTTATATCTGGCCAAAGAGAAAGCGTCATGCTTCTCCAACATTAGGACGTTTTGTAAGTGAAATTGCCTAGTGGGATACGTTCGAAAACAAATAATTCTCTTCAATAAGAAATCACAGGTCATCGTAAACTTACTTGTATGTGTACCGGGTTTGGTTAACTAAAGATAACATGCGATTTCCCAAAAGCTTCACCCAAGACCATTAGTGTGGAATAATCGCATGGTGAGTAAAATGTGTAAATATTCCCATTAATATCGTTTTTTAATTTTGCGTAGCCCCATTGTTTGATTTTGATTTTGTCGATAGCACTAGTAGCGTCAGTTGGCTACCGTCTCTGAGACAAAGAACACCATGGCTCAATTCACTCAGCTTCAACCAGCACCTCCAGACGACTTCGAAATTTCTTGCAACAGTGCTGGTAGGTCTCTTTGATTAAGTGGGTGAATGCTGTAATAAACCTTGCGTTCAGTTCATCTTTTATAAAGAGGTTTGTTGGTCTCTCGCTCAACTCACGCCTCACGCATAATAATCAAGGTGTTTCCCGTCTGCATAGTTAGGTAGCCAGATAAGAAGGGGAGATACGGTAGCAGAAATTACTTGAGAGCCATGACTGCGTTTACCTGATTATAGGGTTTAGCGCAATGTTATGTTGTCCCGTAGAGGTTCTTCCGCTAGCCACCCTCTGGAACCAGCACAGCACTGTCTCCTCAAGATACTTTATTTATGCGTCCGTTTTGACCGTGTTGCCATATGGGAAGATGAATCGAGGCATAACTTCGCCACCACTAGTGACCGCTCCAAACACCTTCGTAATCACCATTAGACTCATCTAGCGCTTTTCGAATTCTCTGCACTGCCCTCAGATTGAGAGACAAACTCTCTGAAAGTTTGGTATTGTAGCTTCCGGCGTGAGTACCAAGCTGGGTAGCATGCATTTTCGAAATCACTGGCAAAGTGATTTTCGTCATGATGTTCTATTTCTCAAACACGGTACCCAGCTGACCCTTCTAAACTGTGCAGTAGACAAAATTTAAAAAAGCAAAGCGCATGAGCAAAATTAATATTTAAATTGGCGGCAATTTACGCATCGCATGCTGTGTGTGAATATATGTGTGTGAGTGCCTGTGTGAGTCTGCATATGTGTTTGTGTACGTACCTGTTTGAGCAGCATATACATATATGCGTGTGTTTGTGCGTGCGTGCGTGTGTGTTTGTCTGTGTGCGAGTGAGTGAGTGTGTGATAGAGAGAGCTGTAGGCATATCCACTAATTATTATTTTATGGAATCGACATGCTTGATAAAAGAAAAGGAATCTGCAATTCTTGGCAATGGGTGAATCAATCAGTCGCATGTCACGTACTTAGCAGGATTTCGAAAAGAAATTCTCCAAGTATTAATATTCGATGTATTTGCTTAATCTTGTCAAAGTGAATGATTACAATTTGGAATAAAGGATATATTTTCAATAAATACATTTGCTGTTAAATATAATATCCTGGTGCAAATTATAAATGATATGAATTTATATATGCTATGAATTTCAGATTTGCATATATATTTCCTTAAAGAGTGGTAAATTTGCAAGAAATTTTGAATTAATTGAAGTCAATTTATCCGCAGAATAAATTAGTTCTTACAATATATATATATATATATATATATATATATATATATATTTATATATATATATATATATATATTTGTTGAAAAATTGATAGATTTTAAGGATCTACGCAGAGAAAATAGAGAACTAAAAAGAGTTCACGTGCTTGCGTGCAATTAACACATAGGTTTTGATTATGACTTAACTTTATCATCTTAGGCTCATTGCAGAATTTTTTTCTTTTAATTATATGATGAACTTCCCTAATTTAATAACACAATTTATGTGTGATCGTTTTTTTAACTTAATTACAACTGCTGCATGTTTTCGGTTCAATATTAACTTGTGTAAATCTGGAATGACCTAACAACAATAAATAACCCCTTGATTATTTTGACCGTTGAACTAACAATTGAAAATAAATTATTTTTTAATTTGAAATCATTTGAGACTAATGCTCCAATCGGGAAGGTTCTGCTATCTTTAAATTAAAATGCGTGACATTTACTCATCCATGATCACCGTCGCTATGGAAAAACTGTATTATGAAACTAAATCAAAAGCATAGCTTTTTTCTATATGACTATTTCGGTTAAACTGCAACGATAGGTGTGCAAAGACTTCTTCTATGTGTCTTCTTCTATTAGGTAGTTTGCGATCATTTCCTGCCTTCTGACTACGTAGCTATTAGTCTATTATGGGAATGATTACTTGTCTTGAAATTACAGGGATAATAGTCAGTGCTAGAATTTCCAAAGAAAGGAATCTCTTGCTTGAATTGTCAGTTCGTTTGGAATTACAAAGATATTAGTCTGTATTTTCGAGGGAATCATACTGTATACACATCCAGTGACAACATATGTTAAACAAAGTATTTAAATATGAGATTGCTCGACTAGAGACAATTTAGCGCCAACAAGACATGTAGACGTTTGGCATTCTAAATTTTAGGAAGGCAAGACTTGTTATCGTATGGATTCCTAAACAGGTGGCAATAGGTCCATATATGTTAGTTGTTTTAAAGAAATACACTGTGTATATTTTGAGGTAGTAGAGAAGTTTAAATACGATCCGAATGTTTTCATTTTTAGACAGATTTCCATTTTTCACTAAAGTATTGCCTCTTTCTTCTATGCGTCGGGTCTTGTAAGGGCGTTGGCGATCATGGCGCTCCACAATGTACTGTTCTTTGTGGCATTTACTAGCTGAATATGAATGTCTGATTTCGTTCTTTTTCGACTTCACTTGACCCCGCCCCACCGTGAAAATGAATTATTAGCACAGATAATTAATACAATATAGTTGATGTATTAAGTAGTTTATCGACTTAATATTTAACTTATTAGGAGAATGGTTATCAAATGAAAATCATTCCTTAATATTCACTTTCCAGTTTTGATAGCGTTGGTGAACAGTTATTTTCTCTTCTTTAGGAAAAGTTGATTTCCTCACTGTAAAAGATTTATTACAGATTTAAAATTGCAAACGTGTATCTATTTCTGTATCCATAGCAACTGTTTGTAGCAGTTTCTTTTTTTCGATGAACCAATTCATACATTTACATCTACGAATCTCTATGCCATTTCACCGGTGTCGTATCGGGCTCTTTACCTCAGTGTTTCATGTATATGAAGACAGTTCCGCTCAGATAATAGCTTTCAAAGCACTGCAACTTTGTATAACAGTCTCACGTTTAGTTACTTTTCTGAAAACTTAAATCATTTTACTTCAATTCATCATCATAATCTTCATTAACTTATTCCTATTTTTCCTTTCATATTACCATTGTAATCATTTTGAACATAACGCTCTCCCGTCAATGACTCTCGATATCTGCACTTTGTAGAATATTTTGCAAATAATTTCGTATTAGTGTATTAATTAGCGGGACTAATATCAGAATGACCATGTCATGGCAGCATAATAAATAGAAAGAATGCAAAATATGACGTGAATTTGAAGGCATATAGGAACATTGATGATTACTTTTCAATTATTTTATCAAGTGCTAAAGGATCTGAATAATATCAGAAACGAATTTAAGCGTCATTGCCTATGTGAATACCAACATAAACGGCATTTAAATAATCACAATTTCCTCACAAGCTTAACAAATCCCTTCTACACACTTATCCAATTTTTAGAAAATCATGTGCAGAATATGTCGCAAATTAGTAATGACAATGAGAAATAGTGACTACAAAGAAACTGCTATTAACGACCATAAAACAGAACTGAAATATCTGGGACATATAATGCGGAATGATTGCTTGATAAATTAATACTCACAAGACACATTGAAGACAAGAGGAACTGAGAACAGAAGAGAGTAATCTAATTGACACACATATGAAATTTGATATAGAAACTAGTAACATAATTGGAAAGCTGGGCAATATTAATTAGAGATATCTGACTCAGATTTGTCTTAATCTACCTCCGCGTTAATAAGAAATGGATTAGCTGAAAGTTGTCTGAAAAACCTATATGATTACCGTATGTTCTAAACCAAATTTATACTGACTTACCTACCGCCTGCTTTCAAAATGTTTCTGCTCACATGGCGTAGTATAGCAGGGAAAACTCAAACGCGTTCACAGAATCAACACTATCTATATTTGTCAATCATTTTGCCCCAATTAAGGCGATAAACGCGAATAAGTTGCATGTATATACTAAGGCGATAAACGCGAATAAGTTGCATGTATATACTGATAATTAATGAAACTGGGAGAACAGTAAACGGGAAGGGTCCAAAGAAAGAGATGATAATGGGTGACGTTGCATTTAAATCTTTGAACGTCACCGTTGAGAGAAAAGCCAGAAGAAAGGAGAAATTTCCAGAGAAACGGTAGCGAAAGAAATGATATTAGCATAGAACTTACGGTTATATCTAGCAAATATAACAGTGAAATAATGAAGCCTAACTGATAATCTAATATTGTGAATAAATTCGTGAATCCCGCTGGTAGAGAGGAAAACTCCTTAGAACAATTACATGAAAATGTGGATATAAAAGGCAAGGGGAAGCAGAATTATTGTAGTGTGAAAGTGACTGTAATCGAGTTAAGGTCTGATGACGTTTCAAATACGTCTTTGGATTTGAAAAAAAAAACACAAAAATAAACCCTTAAAAACAGCTTAAGATTGATCTGATATGACAGCGATATTCTATGCACTGACGAATGCTGAGCTTATGAATTATCAGGTATGTTTATCGCGAATAAATGTATCTCGTTCAAACTGAACCGACATTCTTAGAATTAGATCGAACGATAGTTTCAATACAATCATTGCACGGTATATCAGTGGAAATCATGAGATCGAGAGGAAGCAACGTGATGCCTCACTGGAAGATAAAGTCACTCATAGTGATGAAATTTAAACAAAGTTTCTCTCAGATGATTAAAACAGAACAGTCTCTTTTTCGCGGAGTTAAAATTAACAGGCCATTTCTGAACGCAGCTTATTAAAATGTGAATTTCAATTAATAGGAATGCAGCGAATTTCGCTTTTTAGAATTATTATGAAGAAAGTGTAAGAACAAACGAACTGAGGATCAATTGTTTTTTCTTATTATCGAATGCAAGGCAAAATTCCATCAAGATTTTATGTATGCCATTCAGATGCCTGTATTGTTTCATTGCTTTTAAATTGATTTTAGTATATATACAGCTGATTCCATCATGCATAGAACATTAAATTTCCCCAGGAGACCCATCTTTGAGGCTTAGTTTTGAAAACTTATGTCTGTCAATGCAGTGCCATCTGCTCTAAATACATGATATACATTCTTAACTGCTACGCACTGTTTGTTGTTAGGATGATATATTTATCCCTAAAATTGCTCCCCTAAAACTGAGTTCACCTGTTATTCAAGTATATAACTTAATATTAGGTATAGAGCATATATAAACATAAATAGATATTGAGTTCAACACCATGCAAATCTGTTTCGCGCTTAAAAGTAATCGTCATGTCATGTTTGTTTTGTTGTTTGGCTCGACTATTTATATTTGCTGCTAAGTGGTGCCTTTTTTGTAGGTCTATTTTGGTATTCTAGTGGTTATTTGGTGGGCAGTAACGGTTATATGACAAAATATTCTAAGAAATATGGAGTGGAAAGAAATCGTAATCTGAATGCAGTTTAGTGGTTATTTTATAGTGAAGTTATTTTTTATTCATTATTTATTATTTGTTTTTAATTGTAATTGTGTTTAAATGTGTTTATGCGTACATTCGTAGTTAACTTTTTTATTGTTTTTTTTTTAATTTAACGATTTATTCATAGATTTGTATTAGTTTGTTTTACTTATTTAAATTCATTTTTATTTTACTTTTAATCATTTTCATTCGTTGTTGTTTTCGATTTTTTTTTAGAATGTGTTTTCGTGCCTGCATATAATGAAGAGTTTTGATCGTTTATTTTGTAACTTATGTTTGTTAATGCACTTTATGATTCTATTCTTTTTTCTAATTTTTCATATATGTATATAAATCTTTGTACTGTTCGCGGACTTGCTATTTTTAAAATATGTTTGATGTATATAGTTTCTTTGTTTCCAGGATCCTTTAGTTATTCCTATGCATAGTGGCTTGGTACATTAGATTGTTCTGCAACCAAATCCTTTCTAAGGGAGATTTGTTCTTTGCTTTGTAGCTACGCGTTTGTGCGATTTTGCGCTGCGTTTATTAGTTGTTTTCCTGTTCTGATTTTTTTTATTATTTTTGTCGGTTTACTGAGAAAACTGTAGCGGATGTCTACTGTTTTTGTTGATTCTCTTGTGATGAGTACTTGATGAAAGAATGTGTCTTTATATGAATTCAATACGTTTGTTTTATAGTTTTTGATATACGGGGGGGTGGAACTATATATTTTGACTCATCTTACTGTCTTATTTTTGTGCTGTGTATGTGAGTTTTGCTGAAAATCCACTCTCTTTAAAGACTGTTTTATTTTTTTATTATTATTATTATTTTTTTGGCTTCGTTGAAGATGATTTAACGGAAAGAATTCGAATGTGCTTGATTATTGATGGCGGGTGATTGCAAGATATGTGCATATATAATAGTTTATCCTTAGGTTTTCTATATGGTTGATATGTAATTTTTATTTTTAGGTGGAATGTGACATCTAGGGAATCTATTTCTGTTATGTTATTTTTATGACTATGTCCAATCCCAGACATATGAAACTTTTATGATTGTTCTTCTCGTTTTATATGATTTTGTTTCTTACAATGTCTTAAGATTATGAGACGGTCGTCATGTGCAAAAAATGCTAGAAAGAATCAAATCTGAACCGTGAAAGCAGCTGGGAGTGAACCAGTGTAAATACACTAAAACGCCTATAGGATTATTTACATTATTCGGACTATTTTACTCATCTTTGTAGCCATATTTATCACAACATTTCGGCCGCTGTACGCTCCTGCTTTCTTCGGGTGTTTGGAATGTCGAACTGAACCCCTTTAATTCGCTCACTGGTGTAGACCGTTCTAGTTCCACGTGCCATGTTTAATGGATGTCAGTTATCAGATATCTCCTGTTAATTCCCCTTTCCATTTTCTCCTCTGCCTTAACCGGGTATTGACGGGAATTAACAGGAGATAACTGATAAATGATATCCATTAAACATGGCACGTGGAATTGAACAATCTAAAACCCAGTGAGCGAAATAAAGGTTTCAGTTCGACATTTCTACAAACTTAATAAGGTCGCAGAATACAACGTCCGAAACGTTGTGATAAATATGGCGACAAAGATGAGGACAATAGTCCGAATAATGTAAATAATGTACATAATATCATAAATATAGACAGAATCTATAGGAATGTTACACAACCTAAAGAAAATCAAGGATAATTTCTTTATATACGCGATTTCTTTGTTGAATAATAATGGTTTTAGTTAATGATTTTTGAGTCCTTATTTTCAATTGATCCCCAGCATGTGATCTCTAACAGAAGGATATAAAACGTTTATATTTTGTATAAATTCGTAATTATGGTTGCTTTTTTTTTTAAGTTTCGGAACCAGTTTAGTTTTAGTTTGCGCGTCATAGGAATTACGTATATTGTTCACCATTATTCTATTATTAATCAATGTGGTCGACCTTTTCTTCACTAATCTTTTGTTCCAGTGATTTTCCTAAAGAACTTATACGTGCATTATACTACGTTATGTTACACTTAGCAAGGTAGATTAAATTAAAAAGGGATACCTTTTTAACTGTACATTATGTCATATTTTTACTTAGTTATTATTAGTTACCATATTATATTTGTGCTTGACCCTCACTTCGTCGAATCGCTCGACTGCTACGCCCTACCAATACGATATAAATAAAAAATTATTCCGTTTTTAACGCGTGGAATAACAAACAGATTTGTTTAAGTGAGAAAATGAAAGAAAGCATGAATGAACGGAGGATAGATAGAAGTGGAGAGGATGAGCCTCGAATTATGCCGACAAAACAGATACTACACTTTGATCGTCTCAAACCACCCTCAAACAATAGCATTTTCTTAACACCCCACACTGGCAGGATGTTACACAAGGTCAGATTAATATGGGGATGAGCGCGTGCATCAGGGACAAGTTTAAAAATAGCACAGACTTGGTAACCCCAGCGCTGACTTCTTTCTTACTACTGATCCCTCCTCTTTAGAGCAATGAGGGAGTTGCTACGGCGGGCGTCTGTTTTTCCATGAGCAGACACCTCTCGTTATGTTTAGTTGAGCTCTGTCCGCAGTAGCACAACTGATTCGCGCCCGATCCAAAGACCGAAACACAACTGAGAGATAACCGCTGCCTTAAAGATAAATCTTACCCACGCTTGTTGAAATTTTTAAGCGTTTGCGCGTGTTTCAAGAACGCAGACGAGCGCTCTTCCGAAATCTGTATAGACCCATCTATATCTTCAGTATAATTAGAGTATTTTGATGTTATAACCAACAAGAATTTCAATGACCTCTTCTTCGAAAAGCAGTACGGGTTTTGATTATCTGATGCCCTAACTGCCATTACTCAAAGTACTATTGAGGCTCTTGAAAAAATATACATCAACGACCAAAGCATTAGATACTTCGGACGCATTTGACAAGTTGTGGCATAAAGGTTTACTGTTTACTCGCTCTGGCTATGGAATCTTAGGAAAGATCTTCTCAGGTATAAAATCCTTCTTAAGGGGTAGTACCCTGAAGTTGTTAACGGCCAGTCCTCTGATACCCTAACAATCAAAGCAGACGTACCCAGCGGTCAATCCGAGGACCAACACGCTTTTTACTTTACATAAATGATTTGCCTGAGAATATACGGGTGCATCTCCAAAAATCGTGATGATCAGAGATTTACAGCTACTCTGATTTTAATCTAAATTCTCAGTAGGGAAAGCCTAGATAGTTACATTCAATGCTTTGAAAAGCACACTAGTTACACACAATCATCGCCAATCGGACCCCGATCTATTAACAGTCAAGATTGAATGGATGACACCTCCACCTCGGAAAATATCGTGCCTTGAGAGACTATTGAGATTTAAAGTTATCATTCACTTCATGTGGAACTCATGCATACCATCCATCGCTAAAGATGCAGCAAAACAGTCTGTTGTCTGGACTACTACGGTAAGATCCCGACTCCCCGTACCATCATCTAACTTTATAAGAGCCAGATTGGGCCTAAAATGGAATATGGTTTTCATATTTGGGAGGGAGATGTCTAGTTCTCACTTTCTAGTCTTGATAGAGGCCAAAATTAACTGCGAGTCTCTGTGGGTGATTTTTCTCCCTCCAGACAATCTGTCTCAGGCGGGACGTGTGAAGCCTCCCACTTCTCTATCGCTATTTAGATGGAAAGTTCTCGGCCGAAATGCATTTCGTGGTTCCGCCAACTAAAACACTCACGGCCAGGACACGCCATGTCTCATACATTCTAGCAAACCACCCGTATTCCCAACGTATTCCATTGGAGAGAAGCAAGTTCTATTGGAACAGCTTCTTCCCGCGCCCCACTGCTCTGTGGAACTGACTCACAAGAGAATATTTCCACTAACACTACAATCTGAATATATTCAAGTCTAGTGATAAACGTTATATTCTCCTTTACTGTAAACCTTTGCGTCAAGTGGACCCAGTGCATTGTACTGGATGTACCTCACTGGAAAATAGAAGAAGACAACTATAGTTAAAATTTGGTTTATTCGCCGGAGGGCAGCTACTATATTTTGATCTCAACCAAAAGCCCGAGACATTTTGGTAAACTCGAAAAAAGCCCCACTTTTCAGACGTATCAATCGAGAAAAACTGAGTAAAGCAATTGCCAAAAATCCAGTTACCATATGTAAAATAACATTGTCTGCTGAATTTAAGATAAATGTTCGTAAGACAAGGATTTGGCTAGAAAGAAAGAAAGAAAGAAAGAAAGAAAAAGAAAGAAAGAAACGGAAGAAGATGGAAGGATTTAACGGCTGTCCCAGTAAAATGGACAAATATATAAATTTCAAATCTATTCATTTGTACCCACTTCTTAAAATAACGACCATCATTCATATTTATGATTGTTATTGCAATATTTTGTTAAAGTTGCTAAGCTTAAATACTTAACGATGTTATGGGGGAATTCGACAATATTTTATTGGCATTGAAATCTCTATGAGCTTAATCGTTAAATGATAAATTAAAATACATCAGAAATTTAAAATAGGAAAAAAGTGAAAATTTCACGGGGATTTCTTCTCATTATATGTTTAATTATTGTTATTATTATTAGTAGTAGTAGTAGTAGTAATAGTAGTAGTAATAGTAATAGTTGTAGCAGTAGTAATAGTAGTAGTAGTTGTAGTTGTTGTTGTTGCTAAGAGAAAATACCTCCATATAAATGTAAATGCTAAATCTTACCCACTTCGTTTACCTATTATCAATTCTATTGTGGAGAAATTCATTTACATAATAAAATCTGACATCGTGCAGTTAATACGTTTCTCTCCGTTTTCCCGCCATTTTCAAACGTACTTGATTAATTATGAATGGCTGGAAACGAGATGGCCATCACTAAGAGAATAAAATTCGATGGATAATGAAATATCAGATTTCGTTTGTTCCAATGAGAGTGAATCCAGTGAACAAAGACGCATTAATCACACAGATTTATCGAGTCTTGCCAAATTTCCTAGATTAAACTTGGCACATCTTTTCTGTCACTATTTCACCTTCCTTCTCGACTTCAACGTCTTCTTTTTGTTTTGCCCGAGGGACGAGTGAACCGCTTTTATCAAAATCCATACGAATTGTCTATACAATATCTTAATCGTTCATCTTACTTCAAACTGTTGAATTCTCGCTAAAGTTGTAAGTTATCGCTTACATAATGGACTCTTTCTTTACATCGATTGAGGTGAAGCCATGAATTTTGGAATGACGTCGTAGAAAGTAAGTCGATCTCTCCTGATATTAATTCTATTTTAATCCAATTACATGGATCAATCAATCAATGATCAGTTCAGTACTGCTTTTATCCTCCACCACTTGTACTGTGGAACTGGGGATTTTAAATCCAATAAATTTATTCTAGAATACCAGGATGAACAAATGTATAAATCATGGTTACCTAAGGTCTTACTCCGTGAAAATAGAACATGATTGAAAGAAAATTAGCTTTTGGTTACTAAATATTTCCAATAGTAAGAAAAAAGTAACTAAATAACTGTATTACGTTATTAAACAGGAAGTAAGTAAACCTAACTATTGTGTTCGTCATAATCGGTGTGACAAATGAAGTGTTTTTGGAATTGCTATTTCCCTCTACTCATTCGGCTATGTGTATAATTTTAAAGAATTTATTCTTAAAAATTTAATAAAATCAAACGTATTAATCGAGATGTATGTATTTTCATTTTTCTCATGAATTAACATCAAAAACTTTAAAACACTATTATTTTACAAGATTATAATAACATATGCAAATAAGTTCTAGAAATAATTTTTTTAAAATATCTGTCAAATATAGAACAAGAAATTTTAACATTATTTACATTATTCGGACTCTTGTCCTCATCTTTGTCCCCATATTTATAAGAACGTTTCGGCTGTTGTAAGCTCTGGCCTTCTTAGAATGTCGAACTGAACCCTTTATTTCGCTCACTGGGGCAGACTGTTCAAGTTACACGTGCCATGTTTAATGATATTAGTTATCAGCTATCTCGTGATAATTTCCCCTGAATGTTTTCTACTGCCTTTACCGCGTATTGAACACTTTGGGTCCTGTCACTGGATCTAACTAACGCCTTTATCCACTGCGCCATATGTCTTTGAGGACATCTGTGTATGAATGTCTGGGTATTATGGCGACAACGATGAGGATATAATACCATATCTCAGAAATATAGAAAAATAGTGAAGAAATTTTAAATATGCATAACACAAAACTAACCCGCAATTATACATTTTAAAATATAAATATACGAACAAATGCATCCATTTTCCGGGTATTTATTGATTTATTCATGTGCTATTTTCATGTAAATCTTAATTTATCAATGCATATCGCTTCTTCAAATGTATAATTACAGGTAATCATCATTATGTGTTTATTTACACTTTCTTGTTTCATAGATAACTAATAATATCATAAAGATATTTCTGTTGCTTCACAATTTTATATAATCATGTAAATCCACTATTATAATGACAAAATTACGTAGGTGTAGGCTCCAAGAAAGCTTTATTCAACTGAGAATACAAGGTTCGCGTATATAGTCACAGAAAACCGAAATAACTCTATCAAAGGGGAGAGTAAGAAAAGGGGAGACTACTCTTGATTAATCATAACAACTGTTTCTATTGTAAAGAAACTATCTAATAGATAAATAGAGATTAATATTTATTGTTAATTCTCATGAAAAAATCAAGATTCATATTAATGGGATTCATTAAAATTAAAATTAGCTTTTCTAAAAAAGAAACATGAAGTTAAATTATATTAAATTATAGAAAAATATAATTTTCATTCGGTTACAATTGTTAAACTAAGGCTGCAGATGACTGAGTATGATAAAGAAATAAATTACTGTATTACTCTATTTAATCATAACAGTTTTGAATAGATCAAATAAATAAAATACTGTAATAAAACTATTTAATTAAAACTAATTTATTAAATATTTTATAGAAAATATAATACGTTAAGAAATTGCTTCAGTTTTAATTGCAAAGTGCGACATATACGATAATTGTTTGGCTTTGTCAACCCGTTATTTACCTCGTCAAAAATCAATATTGTGATAGATGCTCACCTTATTGATTGATATATATGATTTGTTAAACTACATTATTGATGCCAGTGATCTAAAATTATGACAATTTATGAAGTTGGTTAAATCGTAGGCAAGGGCAGTGATTAACCTAATTGACGAAAAAAGAAACTTAAACATCGATGGTGAAAAATATAATATATAGACAAAATGGGTTCTGTAAGAGACATTTTAATATACAATATTGATATCTGACCTATTACAGTCTCTCTTTTTCCCAGCGTTATTAGGAAATAGATTAGCTGAACCCTGGGGGTATAGAACAAGCCAAGTGTCAACCAATACACATATAGGTCATTTGTATTAAATTGAAGAAAGCGTTAACTTTGACTTTGAATAGGTAACTTTGACTTACATTAATATTATAATCTCAGTATAGAAACGAAATATTCAAACAGGTCACATCTCAATATTTTTGCAGAAAGTCTTGGCATTATATAGGCTAATGCGGTTTACAATGATGTGCGAGTTTGGATGATAGACAACGCATATTTCAGAAGGGTAACGTCTATCCGTTTGCAAATTACAGCAGCTCATATTTAAATGTCGAAGCTTAGCGAATCGATGAAATTTCAACTAAATTTCTGAAGAAGTCAGCAATTTTAATGCGATGAGTAAAATAGGGAATGGATATTGTCTCGGGTTGAGGAATCGGAGAGCCGAGTTCGAATTCCAGCCGCCTAAATTTGATTGACTCACGAGCTAATACCCTTGGGAAAGGTATGAATCCTCTTTTTCTCCCACAGGACAGATCAGGTTCTATAGACTTTGATGGCAATTGGTCTATCGCAAAAATAAATGGCAAGCTACTGCGGGAAAATAATCTGCCTTTTTAGTCATATATCGAAAGATACATAATCGCTTAAGCATGTATGACGCATGGCACATTACTGACTACGGAGTAAGGGAGGCACGGTGGAGTAATGGATAGCTGCTCGGATTGAGGAATCAGAGAGCCGAGTTCGAATCCCAGTCGAATGCATTGCATTCACTTATGTGAAAATAACTTTGGGGAAGGTACGAATCCTTTTTTCTTCTCCAGCTATCAGTAAATATCAGGACAGACCAAGCTTTGTAGACTTGGATAGCAACTGGTCTACTGCAGAAAGAAATAGCAACCTACTGCGGGAAAAAAATCGCAAGATACATGATCGCCTAAGCGTGTATAATTCATGGCATATATCTGACAGATGTAAAATTGTTTTGAACTCTTTTCATTCAAAGTGAAATTAATTTCGGAATGTGTTCATACACTTGTTATATTTGATAAAATGCTATTATCTTCCTTTAACCGAGACCACTTGTAACCTGCGAACAATTAAGGTCTATCAATAAGTGTTTAAATATTTACTTAGGTAGTGGCTTAGATGATGCAAATCACAATGTGACTCAGTAAAGTTTTAAAGGAAAAATATGTATTTTTTGTGGAGGTTAGTTTAGTCTCAATTTCTAATGAAGATTTATATATTTAGAAGCATCGCACAGTCCAGTGGACCTGAAATTACTAACAAATCTTCTCTTAACCAGAGATATGAGTGTTCGATCACAATTAACACCAGTGTTTGATTTTTTGTTTGTTTTTTTTTTTTGCTTAGTACTTCAATATTTTTTCTTAAGTTTAGGTTCTAATTTGTTTTAGCTTTCAATGTTATTTCTTTACATGACTAACTCCTTTCCTTTCCTTTCTTTAGTTAACTGTTCCATTAATTTATTTTTTAGTGCAGAATATTGTCATAGGTTAGTCTAAGTTGTCAAGTGTTGGTTTCGACTGGATGTTGTCATTTCGGAGAAGGCATCCATCTTCCTCGTCATAGTAGAGAATTATCTTTCCAGAGCACTGGTATTCAGTCGCCCCTGTGTGTACGAATTCTACAAGAATTTGCTTGAGATCATGCATTGAAAAGACTCCAACTATAATACAGAGGATACAGCCGTGGCCATTGTCTCTTATCCAAAGATTGGTCATCGGCATCAAAGGTTCTGGTAGCAGTATAGTGTCAGCAGAAAAGGGCAGATTCGGGACGAATGTCAATGCCATCAGGAAATCTATCCCGCTCATGTTGCTCTTCCCCCGAAAAAAGTTACAAACTCCATTTTATGAATAATACTAGAGCAGGTTCCAAATTCATCGCAAATGGATATGGCTGGATCAAGGAAAATGTTTTACTTTTATACATAAATCAATTTATGAACCATGAAAAATCAAGTGCTTAACATTCTTGATACTAGACAACCAAATATCCATAGCTGTGTCTCTGTCAGAGATTTTTGCAAAATAAATCGACTTACCCTGCTCTCCATACCCATACATTAACCCCGCAAACAGCAGCCTCTTGATCGTGTAGTCTATGCATCTTTACCAATATATGTGAAGAATAGTTCTTATGATTGGATGCGAGAAAATCCAAGACAAATATACCTGTATATGATATCCTGTCAATTGTTGAACTGATATTGCCCCGTGCAATTACTCAAGAAAAGACCATTGGGTCCGTCCAATGCACAAGGTGACTAGACTGCAGACAAATACACATTCACTGATGTCCATTTAAGGAAATCGATCATAACAGAATGAGTATTACATACTATTGTATAAAAGGTTGACTCCATATCTGTATCATGCTGTATCAACACAATGATATCGGAACCCTGTATCAATACAGTGCCTGCAGCTATCAGCTGTAGGATAACGCCTGCAGCTCCAAGATGCAATGCTAATTCTGTAGCATTAAGCGCCAGTGATATGTCAGTAGTTCATGGTACCAGTGCTACACCTGTGTCCAAGCACCATTGGTATATCTGCAACTGATAGCATCACAATATTCCCAGCCCCAATCATCAGTACAGAATCTTGTAAAATGTATTTAGTCACCAGGATATTTTTCCTATCCCTCATGTGGTACATTAGCTGTCTACAGATCTAGACGGAAGAAAGCAGAAAACCTTATTTCGCACTCACACACTAGAGAAAAAAATTCTATTATTTTCACTTGTTAGCGTTATATGTGTACAAATAAGTAGATTCTGATTAGTAAGTATATATTTAAGCATTTCTCTACGTATTTGGGTTTAATATATATATATATATATATATATATATATATATATATATATATATATATATATATATATATATATATATAAGAAGAGAGGTGCCGCAAACGTTTTTGGTAATGTGGATTTATTTAGAAAAAATATTATGCTTTGTTTTACATATGTTTCTTTTATGTAAAACAAAGCATAATATTTTTTTTCTAAATAAATCTTCTTCTTTAATATACATACTTTTTCTCTCGTTGGAACCACTACAACCTCTTTCTTTTTATATATATATATATATATATATATATATATATATATATATATATATATATATATATTATTAAAAAAAATGTTTATTATAAAATTAGAGCATTTACTTAAAATACTTGTATCTATAAAAAGAACGTTAAATATAAATATGTCTTTAATAAAAATAAATTGTCGGACTCTGTCCATTTCTTAATATATATATATATATATATATATATATATATATATATATATATGGACAGATTGTCGTCTAAATTAGGTAAGAATAACACTGACATCCCATTCTGATATATATATATATATATATATATATATATATATATATATATATATATATATATATATATATATATATAAAATTACATAGAAATATCTTGAAATTCAAAATTGAACATTGGGTTCACCTCCGGCTTACAGACGACTTCGGAATCTTCTGGAACTCTTTAGACAGTGTTGTTGTTTAAGTTGGTGAATGCTGCCATAATCCTTGACTTCAATTCGTCTGTGTGATTAAAAGGAGTTTTGTTAGTTTCTCCTAACTACGTGCTCACTGTGGCAGATAAGGCTATCATTGAGATGAGCTGCATGTTGATATCTTCCTTTAATATTAGCACGCATTAGACCCCGATGTTTAAGTCGGCCTCTTTGCATTGGCGATAAGCAGGACAGGCGCCAGCTTCTTAGCTCTAACTTTTTTCCCGGGGAGAAATGGCTGCTATGCTGCATCGCTTCAGATTGTCTTTCAAATTTTCATTGAAACTAAAGTGTGCCCTTCCAACTGACTTGCATGTTAGAGGCTGACCAAAGAGTTGTTATTTTCGAAGTTGTCACTCATACGAGAATGATGTCCTGCCTACCTGATTTAGATTTTTATTAGGATAAATACAATATCTGTCATGTCGCATTTAGTCACAAATTCACTGTTTCTTGTGCGATCACCCAGTTTAATATTGCGGATGACATAACAACTAACTAACAAAAGAGCTCAATACAACCGTAGAGCAGACCTATATATATATATATATATATATATATATATATATATATATATATATATATATATATTAATTATGTAAATTTATTTACAAAGCTAATTTGATGAAAATTACTGACAACATATGAATAACTAGAACTACGTTACAGCATAAATGCCAGTTAAAAGTTTTTTTACGTGATAGATTTTGAAATAAATTATCTGAGCCACAAAACAACGTTGAAATGATTCTCGTCCTTTCTAACAATAAAGACAATCGAAAAAAATCGAAATGATAAAAGACAGAACTCATTTCCCAGACAAAAAAATAAACGAACCACATGTTGGTATTTTCGGAATGGAGACGGGTAGAAATATATTTGCTGGATAAATAATTACTATTTCTTCCCTTTTACCGACAAGAAATATATTTCAAACGATTTTGTATACACCTACCATTTAACGTCATTCAGTGCAAACCGAATCATGAGGATGACGAATGTTGAATAACGTTATTGAAACGTTGCTAAGATCTACGGGAAATATTGTCTTATGTAAAGGACTTTTCTTTCAACAAGCATGGAACTTTCATATGTATTTCACTATCAATTCTAATGATTAAGACACTATTACTGGAAATAGCACTGACCTGCTTTTCATATAAATGAAACAATAATTGGTTGATTAACGAGAATTTGAAAATTGTTCATCTCAACATGTCCAGTGCTTTTTTAATAGAATTGAAGCACTGCAGGAATGTAATAAATTAAATGAATTTATTTTATTTGACAAGGTAAAAATTAAAATGTTCTCTGCGAAACAGATATATGATTTCCATGGGGCTAGACGTTTTGATCACGTGAATATCTTCCATCTGTAAAGCTAATTTGAAATGGTTAGAAAAAAACATAAATATGTGGAGAAAACACATTGTTTTTCTTCCCGCACACGCACATACCATGTTTTAGATATTTGGAGTCACTTGTCCAACTCAGAAAACAAAGATGTAGTTAGTCTATTTACTGTAAATCTTATAATAATTATTTTGTAACTGTGAATGTATTACATCATTAGATTCTCAGCGTTCATTTATATCATGATTTATATATCTAAATCATTTATACTTATATTTATATCATTATTTATATATTTCATTACAATGTTTATTTTCAGTGTCCGTTCTATTGTTTTCTCTCTATCTGGAGCTGTATAATATGTTTTCTGAGTATGCAATATTAATCGATACGATTCCTCGTGACATTTGAAGTTCGAAATGTAAAAGCTTATTCTCTTGTATAAATCATATATTTATTAATAATCTCGACAGTTATTCTCCATATTATAGAAAGCGTAATCCTATATATTTAGCAAATTATTTATCCCCCAGGCCAAAAACTTTTCAGGTTTAGTTCCAAAGAAACAATTTCCGGTTACACCTTTACAAATCTGCTATATAAAAATGTTGCATTTCTCTAAAAATATGATAATCCGTTGGACCAAGTTCAGGAGGATAAGTCAGATCAGTTAAAGCATACTTTGTGGGAGAATAATTTACGGATTACCTTCGGCAATATATGACCTTGCATTATTGTGTAAAAGATGCACATCTTGACGGACATTTTTTATGCTATATTTATTACAGTACTTCCATTTTAAATCATTACATTTTCATATAAATGTCTTCATTTTGTTTTACTTGTTCAAGATATATGACACTCATTGTATCCGATAAAACAAGGGGAATTTCTCATGTTTCATGCTTGTTTGGGGGTTGGATTTTCCCACCATTTTTTTAAACATTTCAGTCCAAGCAAGGCGGGAGTGCCACTAGCGAGCAAGGGGTTACAGACAGTAAAAGCAAGTGCAAAGAGGGGTGTTTGAGGAAAAATATAGAGAAAGACGGCGATCAGGGTCGATGCATTAGAAGCTGTCGTTTGACATTAGTTTGGAAGATTTGAAGATTATAGCTATCAAGGTAACAAGTCGGAGGAAAGGATTCCACTCTCGGGAGGTACGCGAGAAGAAGCTGTTAGAGTAGAAGAGACGGCTACATTTAACCGTTTCGACAGTGAAAGGGTGGGGCCGAGATGCCAACCTAGTAGCAGGCTTAAATTCATGCAGCTGCCGTACCACAGAAATTAACTCGTCAGAGCAGCTGCCGTGAAAATATTTGTAGGAAAGACAGAAGGAACCACAGCATATCTGTGAGGAAGTGACCTATCACATTGCATATCCGTCTCTAGATTTTTTCGAGGACCTCGAGATGAACACTGGGGCCACCAGAACATATATGGCAACAGTATTCAATGCAAAGTCAATAACCAATGCTATTTTGGTTGTATAGCATTATATAAAAAAAAAAAACAGCGATCACCACTGATGAAGATCCTAGCCAAGAAAAGATCGAAGGCAAATCTACCCTCATTACCAAAAAGAGAGGAACTCGTTGATTAAGCTGAAAATAAGCGACCAACTGACGAATATCAAATACTTTTGCTTTAGTATCGAATTTTATTATATTCTTCAGATACTTCGCATGCAGTCACCCCAATTTTTTTTTATCACGTACAGTTTTAAGAGAATCAAGATTAACTGAATCGTCCACATCGATGAGAATCAACGAGAGAAAAATTTCACGCTCGAAACCGGAAACATGAAATTTTATGTCTATAGAGTTTTCTTGACACTTTCTGTCTAGAAGTACTCCTTTTTTTCATTCATACCGTGTAGAGTCTCTAATCTAATTTCATTTCAAAAATGGAAATCTGATGAAATTTCTACCCACTCGTATTTGAAGTAATCTCTAAAAGTAAAACTATGAATATTAGAATGCAAAATTGCTGGCTAATTTCACCGTAATTAAGTTTTAATCATTTTCACACAAAGTACTGAAATAAATTGACTAATACAAAGGAGTGTTAGAGAATATGAACACTATTAATTAAAGAGGAGAATAAAAGAACAAGAATGATGAAGAAAAAAAAACAACGATTGATATTGATTTAAATCTTGGAAGATGAAAGTTGACTGTAATACAAGAAGCCGCAAAAAATTTCCACAAGTAAAGATGCGATAGAAAAATAAATGTTTGCATCGAACTTACTCATATATTTAGCCATTTCAATTGGGATAAAGGCGAGACCATACCCCCAGTCTAGTGTTGAACTTAAATTCATGAAGTCTAGATACCTTAGAGGAAAATATATCAGAAATTACCATGAAATTATGTATAGAAAAGTCACAGGAAGGCTATGTTTTGACGTTAGAAATTTGAATAAAGGCGAGATTCTTGGACAGGAGCAGTAACATTATTCTTTGGATTTTATGAGGAATTTATTATTATATAGCAAGCGAATCAGGTGAATCAGTGGCAAACCTACCCAAAGCAAGGGCAAATGGTAAAATTATAAATATGCAATATAGATTCTAGCGAGAAAAAGTCTACACGGTACGATAGGTAAATTGTCGCCATTTTATTTTAAAAAGTTGTACTGTTTGGCTTTCGAACCGGAAGCACTAATACGAATAATTCAGAGGATTTTGGTGTCAAGCTGAGGACAGTGCAGAGAATTCGGAAAGTATTAGATAAGTCTAATGGTGAATATGATGGTACGGCAGCTCGGAAATTTCACTCTGATCATTACGATGATAACTACAGAATCTGTTGGTGAGGGCCTCATACTCAATACAGATGCCTACATCAAGCGGCTTGAGGTAGTAGTGCTGCCCAGAGTCAAGACGGTGGCTATTGCTAGACCCTATGCTTGTCAACAGGATTCTGCACCATATTACACAAACAGAAATACCCAGTCATGGCAGAAAAATAATTTCTACGACCTCATCACTCGTTACGTTAAATTCAACTAAACGCAATGATTATGGCAGCATTCAGCATCTTAAACAAGGACAGCATCCAGAAGAGATGCACGATATTTCAAAGTCGTCTTTAGGCCGCGAGTGAAGCCAATGGCAATTTATTTGAATAAATTTACTCTTTAGTATTTTAGGATAATTTTGGGGTAATTTTGGTAAATGTATCAAATGTATGAGATGTCAGTTTTATTTTCATTTTTGATAATGTTGGCGACAATTTATCCATCGCAACCTGTATATCACGTATCATGAACTAAATTTCTTAGCCGTAGACCTAGCAATTGTTTCAATATAATCATTCAACTCCATGGCTGCAGGAAACGTTACCCCGATTTGGTGCAGTGAAACACTTTCGTGGATGTATCATCAGCTATGACTGATGAAAGGCAAAACCGGTTTTGGTCTATAAACTGATTCCTCAGGTTAGGATACACCATCGTAATTAGTTCTTTGAATTTAGATGTCATACATATGACCAAAGGCAAACTGCCTCGATCATTCTGCTCGCCAATCAAACTATCTTATCAACAACCAATGGTTGCTGAGAAAAAGTACCAGCTTCCTCATCACGTGTGAGCTACATTACCATGTTGGTTGTGAGTCTCAGCTTTTTTACACTACTGCACAGATAGGAAGATTTATACTGGTGTTTACTTCGTCAGCTCTTGTCCCTTTCGGAATCATTTGAAGGGTTTGTCTAAAGTATGCCGCTGGTAAGGTTGCTGCACCTCCCATGAGTGCTGCACCTCCTATGAGCCATGGGTTGTGTCTAAGATTTTGAAGTACCATGTCAAGAACCTCGGACGAACCTTTATATCTCATTGTCGACTCATCGCAGATGATCGATTTCCAATCACTCAGAAGTTTGCTTATATAGAACTACGACTGATGCTCCAGGTTGTCTTCTCTTTCTTGGACAGATCCAAAGGGAGTTTGGCGCACGAATGAGATGTGTGGCCACAATTTAACAGGATTAAATCTATTCCACTGCTAGCTCAATGTTTCATTTAGCGCAGTTTAGCTAAAATAGGTTGATAATAAATGAGTTGCTAATCCCATCTGCGGCACAAATGATGAACAGATCTCTACTTTTGCTTTTAATGCACGAATTAATTGTGTTATATTTTTGTTTATTCGTCAAAAATTATATTTTCTCAAGTACAAGCAAACCATTGTTTGCAATGTGCTGTGGCCTCATACAACATACATTTTGTCCGCACGATCTGATGTGAAATTCTTTATATAAACTCTTTTATCTGGTTTTAATTAGGGAAAACACACTTCGTCAAAATGTTTTGCAATCGATCGAAAAAGGTTATAACCGGTTGGTATAACATCACAGGATTATGTCGGGCTGACTGGCAATGAACAAACGAGTTCCAGGATTCTGCTCTATGCTTACTCAAGTGACCTGATGAAGGACTACATTTTCTTGGTAAAAAGTGCATGAAATTTTTAACCAAACTTTTACCAACACTTTTCAGTTGCTTGATGTATAGTTTATTGCATGCATTTGGCTTTTACGAGTTTACTCCCATTTATTGTTCGTTTAAAGCTGAAACACTTTTGAATTGTATGAATAATTATTTTACAGATTTTGCGATATAATATTGTATTAACGATTTCGGAAATAACAATGATTTAAAAAAAATAAGAACCATACTATAAATGAGGGAAAGAGCAATGGATTTCTACATTTCTCAAGGATATTTGTACGAGTGATAACAATGAACTTGACTAGACTTCGAACTTCGTTTCTCGATTTCTCATTCCAATTCGCAATCCATTACTCTATTCTTGTTTTTTCTGCATATATATATATATATATATATATATATATATATATATATATATATATATATATATATATATATACGTATAATACACTGTCAACCTGAATGCATGCATTACACAATATTTCTAACGTGAAATAGACAATTGGGGTAGGTTGTCGATAATTGTCCTTGTGAATGCACTTCATTTTGCCTTGAACATAGCCGTATATAACTCACTTCTGCTTTCTTATATTTAAGAAACATTTACTTTCGATAATACATTACTCACTAACAAAGTTTCTTTAAAATATAAATTAATGGCAACTCAACGTCATATTTTCAGTAAACACATCCACAAATCATATTTAACATAAACCATTAAATGATCCTGGGAAATATATTCAACCGATGGATATGCAATGAAGTGTTCTCGGCCTGATACATTTTTCAAAATCTATCTAAAGAAAAAATATCATATATATATATATTTTGAACCATCTGACCGAGAACTTGTATGCAGCATCTTGCTATTGGAAAAACGGGTTATTGGTGAGTTATTCTTTATCACATCTTCTTTGGAATAGGCATCAATACGTAAAGTTTTCAGAGTCAGAAAGTTATTTCTACGAATAAAAATGAGTACACACATAGGTCATATTTTGAGGAATATACAATATTATCAGCTAGCGTTGATTATCGGCTTTATCCTCAAAGTAGAGACGAATACTGCGACTGTATTCAGCGAGTTTTCAAATCCGTTTAAGTAAGAATATTCACAAGAAAAGAGATAATCTTATTACATACAGTAATAAGATAAGGGCTGTTGAAATTAGGTTATTTCCACTTTAATAACATTACTTGCTTTTTATCGAAAAATCATATATATATATATATATATATATATATATATATATATAATATATTCATAAATATATTCATAAACATATTCATATATATATATATATATATACATACATACATACATACATATATATATATATATATATATATGTGTGTGTGTGTGTCAGAAATATATTCCTTTTTTATTGCATGAATGCCTCGAGAGATAAACGAATTTTCGGTATGATATATGCATTTTATAACACATAAATTTATCACTTCTTTTTACTTATATAAATATAATGAAAGTATAATCTGTCATGTACACTTATATAGATACAGTAACGCCTAAAACTATCAAGCCCCTAACAATATTACCGAAAATTTAATTTTCTTCTGAACTAGACAAATATTAATTTTGTTATTGTTAATGGAATATTATGCATCAAAACACATTTTCTTCTTTAATGTATGTCTCTTCAGGTCTTGGAAGATCATTGCATTGCAAAAATTCCTTCAACTTTGGTCCATTTTTGATTATCTATGATTAGTTCTATTCATAGAAAATCATTACGTAGATTACTATGAAATAGCGCACTTCTTCTCGTGTCTTTAACATATTATCAGAGGTTAAATTATCCAGGCAATATTCAGTCATTATGTGTTGAAGAGATTTCAACTATATTCAGATTGTAAATAAAAATATCCCTGCAGTTCTATTACAGTTAAAAATTAATCTGTTTTTGCATTCTCCCTCCACGACATTCTCAGCATTTGTCGTTAGAAATATATTTACTTCCCTTGTTCATTTCAATGGTGATTGTCTGACCTTCACAGATCTGTAGCATAATAAATCCTATATATACGTATATTTTTCTTTTCTTTGTTTCTAATGACATTTTCTTCTGTCTTAGTTTTTGCATAGTTTTGGGAAAGCCTCTTCTTAATTTCGATTATCTTTATGAATCTTGGGTTTCATTTACTCTCGTCTGTTAATAAATTACGAAATAGATGTATTTACCTGATTGATTTTGATGACACAATGCAATAGTCTATATCATTCCACATAGTAACGTGCCCATGATAAAGTAGTGACATCAAAATGGAACATATCGATATGAACTAATCTGTAGATAGATGGGCTTCTCCAGGTTTACTTGTTTAAACTCATTACACATAAATTAACACATTTTCGGGTGTCTACCGAGACATTTTTAGAGGACTAGACAAGTGCTCAGCTGTTCCAAAACCGATGACCATAAAAGCTGTTTGAACAGTTGAACATGATGAAGATTTATCTTATTTGCAAAACAAATGTTTATCCTTTTCAACATGGAGAAATGTATATTTTTTTTTATTTCTTGTAAGCTTTGGAATTAATTTTAGATATAAATAGAGCACGCACATTAAAAATATCATTCATGATGTTAGTTTTTAGTGTATAAGCATTTATCTATAGAATATGTATTTCATTTGATTTTAAAGGACAGGATTTTGTATGCGCAAAAACCGATGAATGGATATTTAAAAGAAGAAATTGAAAATGTTGCAAAAATTGTGCAGAACTCGAAAAGAACAAATCCATATGCTGAAGAATCGCTATGTAAGATGAACTAAAGGAATTTTTATTGTATACAGATTACTGGATATTCATCTTGAAAATCATATATAGATGCTTCTATAGCCGACGAAGGCAGCAAACATCCAACACATATTTCAAGCCCAGACATTTTCGTTTCATGATTTCATTAGAGATTTGGCAGACTAATTAACATAAAGAAACATCCCATTAAATCTATTTGCAACAGGAGCGTAGATACGTAACTGAGTGTGGTGCAACGAGAAAAATGTTATGTCTATTGTCTAAGTGTTGCATAGATGTATCACATAGCCAAATGTATGGAGCACCCAGTGAGGATAAAATTCAGTATTCAGAATTAATTGTTCTAACGAGTCAAGCGTACTAAACATTACACAACGTCGTTGGGCCTTACGTTATCTTATAAACGTAGCTTGGATGTTACACAAGACTGAATGTATGGGACACACAGTGAGGATCAAAATCACTATTCACTCGTAATTGATCTAAGGAGATAAAGTTGCTAACAAATACATCCCGTCGAAGAGCCCACGAGAGAATATTATGTTTGGCTGGCATGCATTTTGGTGGAAGTAATGTGTTATTAAGTTTTAATGAGGGCACCTTTAAGTGGTTTAATGGTTAGCAAGGTTGCCTCGCTAGAAGAATTACGACTGAGTAGTGAGTTCGATTCTTACTAGGTGAACCCTATTTTCAGCCTTGTGCCACATTTAAGCATCGCTTGAATAAACATTCATTGAGTTATAATGACACAACTGAGATGTTTTTCATAGATATATTTTAACATTTGGGGAATTCGTTAAAAGAATGTCAGACTATTTTTGTATTAACTTAAACGCTTCTGAAAATTAATATATTCAATAAAACACTGTAAAAAATGTCGTCGATGAAAATAACAGTGAAACTGAAGAAATTGGAATGCTAGTTTAGATTAGGTCAACGGATTTAAATCGAACGAATTTGTTGAAGTTTCTTGAACGGAAAGGTTAAATACGACGAATCTCTACAAATACTGAAAGACTGTATATTGTCGATGTATAAAAACATTCTGATAAATAATTTGTACGGAACTATTATGAGAATGTTATCAAGACTACGAATATTATTGGAAGATAATTGCTGGCATATTTGGTATGGAAGGATGATATTTTTTCAATAAAAATTGATAGGAGAATACTTAATATCAATACTGAATATATGAGCACGTATTTTAAATGCTTGAAAAAGTGAATTTAGACAAATTTTAATTAAGAAACGTAACTATATCATGCAATGTTACGATAAAATAAGATGAGATATGATATTTTAATAAATATATTTCCTGTTTCGATGGATATACACGATTAAACACACGAATACACATAAACATACATACATACATAAATAGATTATGATGAGCGGTGGTGCAATTGGAGAGACTTTAATTACATCCACTTATGCGCAAAAAAAAACATTGGTAAAGGTATTAATTAATCACTACCAACAAAAAATAGGTGCAGATAATTGTAGGTTTCTTTTGCGTTTTATTTGTACGTAGTTCGACTTTTTAAGAGTCGAAATCTAAAAAGTGATACAAGATATAAATACACCCCATCGATAATGTAAACATGAATCGGTTTGCCCGAACACATTTGCTGAGGAAACATACCATCGGCAAGCTGCCCAGAAATGAACGAAGCGGAAGCATTGCAAAGATAGAAAACACAATAAATAAATACAAAAAAAAAAAAAAAAACGGAAAGGAAATTGTGAAAATAGAAGGTAAGAGCTAGGGAAAAGGAAAATGCAATGAAATAAGATACATCTAGGCAAATAAGTGGTTTTGAAAACAAACTAGCAAAAAACAAGAAAAAAAACGTAATAAAGCTCGACAAATGAAGTTGCTGAGATGAGAATGTAAAGGCTATTGCTATTGCTGGAAATGCAAGACTTCATAACACAATTGTTCAGAAGTTGGCGTGAGTTCAGGTGTTGAGCTGCGTATTTCGTCGTTAATGCCAAGCTGATTACGTGTTGACTTGGACAAACGTTGGGGTCACTGCGAACAACGAATGGATTTTCTAAAGACTAACCAATAATGCGCTTTGGTTGGGTCACATTACACTAATAATTATGTTTGTCCGCACAATCAATTTACCGTGAAGGAAGAACATTGTCAATTTGATAGCAGAAAAAAAAAGTGGTAGGAGTTTCGATCTCTGTTTGATAAAATTATGCTTGTTATATGTTGCAGTTTTCCCGATGCACCGATGTGCGAATTTCAGAATTCACTTATACTCAGATTTATGTTGCACACTTTTGTAAATTTAACCTTTGGTGAAGTGTAATATCTTGGTTCTTATAAGATTTGAATTCAGTTGAATTTAATCTATTTTCCAAGACGGTGCTATTGAATATAATTAGGAGCTGCAATAGAGAACTCTTTTTTTCCGGAATGCATTCTTCAAAATAGTATTTTAATTATATCTCTTCCAAACACTGTAATCCCGCCACTAAGACAAAAGTGGTTACTGATTGTTAAATACTGCTATAACATGTCTATGGACGATGACGTGTAAGTCCCCATTCACATAAATAAAGTAGTAAATACTGTATGTTTATTCGTCTCTAGCAGTGCTAGTCAAACTCTCTGCTTCCGGGCAGAGAAGATCCCTAGACGAGGCTCTGTCGAAAGGTAGAGTCTCCTCTCGGGATACAGCTACCGGACCTCGTTTTATACAGTATCTACGAAGAATGTTTAGCCGAGCCTACGGGCTCGGATATCCCAATTTAAATTCAGCCTTGTGCCACATCTGACCACGTGGAAGGGTTGGTAAATATCCTGCAGTTGGAGATTCATACTGGAATTGACTAGGCTCACTTCTAGCAGTTGATTACTGCTTCTACGCACCGCTGGCGAATCATATACGTGTTGTCCGTGTGCTAAGTATTACCGTTCAGTACCAACCTTCGTTTGATTATTCTATTAACTAACCTTCCCTAGGTTACAACAGATATTCTGAGTAATAAAAACTATTAAGGAGATAAGACAATAAAAGAACAAGAATTAAGATAACATTAAATTTTCGAAGATTAATGTTGAGTGAAAGAAATAAACTGGAATTGAGTTGCACAAACAACAAATGCGACAGAATAAACTGTTAGCATATAACTTACGCTTACATCGAACCATTTCCAGTGTAAAATAATGAGACCTAACCGCAAATATAGTACTGCGACTGAGCCAATGAAATCTAGGCAACACAAAGCAAATTTTCTCAGGACAAAATATCTAACATTTAAAAGATATTGACACTGATAAACATTTTATATTTAACATGCATAATCTACCTTGCCTGAATAAATATAATTGCAATTTATTGAATGTACACAGTAATGAAAATATAACACATAACCTAATTATGAAATCTCATTTAGAATAAATAAAATCAGTAATGGCTTCTGAAAATTGGCTAGACATCGATATTTTTTGTCATGGAATTTTTGATTGCGGCAAAGATGGAAGTTTACAATATTTGTGTTTTGTCTACATTTGTGTATACATAGGCGGTCTGCAGAGGGGAAGCACATGAAAATTCTGGAGTGATGTCACCAAAAGTGTCTCCGCTGTATATTAGGTTCTCGCAAGGAATTATACGTGAGCGACGTTGATATCCTTAAACGGAGTCAGTCTATTGGTTTAGAGTTTCATATACTTCTAAATAGTTGACTCTTCAGATATATCTGAAGGGGTTTTACGACATGCATGTCATCCATATGCATGTCTCGATATGAATACTATTATAAAGCCTGGGAATTATCTAAATGTGTCATAAACGTTCAGTATAATTCCCTAAGCAATTTATTCTTTTCTATAATGGAAAATAAATATAGATAAGCCTGATTTATAAATATTGTTAAAATTTTTGAAAATGGCTTAAAATTTGTATTTATATACACAACGAAGCATATTGTCATAAACAGATGTTTTTTTTTAAACTTGCATCGATTTAGATGTTTGATGTTCGAATAATAATAATAATAACAAAAACAACAACAACAACAACAATAACAACAACAACAACAATAATAATAATAATAATAATAATAATAATAATAATAATAAAATAGAGCAAAGACAAATGCAACCGACCAGATACATATACAATAGAAGATAAACCGCTTCATGGCCAATTCTCTGCCCGTACCAAAGAAGCTGACGTAGACAAAACCCGTACCCATCAGTGGCTACGTAGTGTAAGGTTGAAAGCTGAAACATAAGGATTTATCGTTACTGCACAGGACCAATGATTGTTAACTAGAAATCATCAAGCACATATACTAAAATATTGTGTTAACTCAAAATGCAGATTTTGTGATAAATATCCAGAAACAATTCATCATCTTGTATCAGGTTGCATAATATTGGCACCCGCTGAGTATAAAACCTGGCATGATAGAGTGGGCCAATATCTGCAAGGAAAACTTGCAACTCTCTATGGGAAAGAAACAGAAAGAAACTGGTACGAACACCAACCAAACCCGGTTACGGAGATAGGACCTTTTACAATTCCATGGGACTAAACAATACACATTGAGAGAACAATCAAAGCCAACCGCCCAGATATTGTTATTAAACACCACAAACAAAAAAATGTCCCTGCTTATTGTTATGGCAGTCCCTGCAGACTGCAATGTATCTTTGAAGATATTCAGAAAGCTGTCAAATACAAATACCTTGAAATAGAAACCTCAGAAATGTGGCATATGGGAACATCAACAATCCCTGTTGTAGTTGGAGCCGTAGGATCTGTTAGTAAAGATTTCAGTAGACTAAATGAAGGGATTCTTTGAAGCCCATGCCTCACCAAATACAAAAAAAAAAAAAAATTCTCACAAGTACAACGAATTTAAGAAGTGCTTTATCTATGTACATTTTTTTTTTTTGTAGGTGGAAAGTGTCATGATGCCATTTCTAACATTAGTTCTCTGGCTGAGACCCGGAAAGTAATGCGTACACTCCAGAAATCAAAGGAAATAATAATAATAATAATAATAATAATAATAATAATTATCATTATTATTATTATTATTATTATTATTATTATTATTACACACAGACAGAGCAAAGTTAATCTTCTAGACAGTGTGATCAAAGATTTCAAGAAGAGAATGTACTTTATTACTGACATCGCAATCACTGCAGATAGTAATGTATCTTTGAAGATTCTTAGAAAACTATCAAATTACAAGGATCTAACAAATGTGGCACATGAGGAGATCAATAATTCCAGTTTTAGTTGTCTCGCTTCGATTGATTAGAAAAGGTTCCGATAAACTCATGGACTATATTACTTGTAACCCATGCCTTAAGAATTACAAAACAATTGTACTCATATTTAAAGATTATATATTATGAAGTGCTTTAACTATGTAAAATGGGAGTTATTTTTGTTTTGAATATTACACAAAAAATGATCCGTTTTTCTGTTTTGAATATTACTCAAAAATGTGTATACAACAGAAACACGAAAAATAATAATAATAATAATAATAATAATAATAATAATAATAATAATAATAATAAAATTGAAAAAAGGCCGGACATTATTGTCAAAAACCAGAAAGAAAAAAAATTGCCTATGGCTTGTCCAGCGGATTGGGACAACCAAAGGAATTTGAAAAAACTATCAAAAATACAAAGACCTGGAAATTGAAATAGAAAAAAATGTGGAAATTGAAAACAGAAAATACCAGTGGTAAATAGGTGCACTTGGAATTATAAAAATGGAACAAAACAACACATTGAAAGAATCCCTGAAACCCCAGCTTAAGAGACATACAGAAAATTGTCTTATTAAGTACAGCACACACACTAAGGAGAACTTTGTCTATGTAACGCTAGCAACTTCATCGGAGATAAAAAAAAAAAAAAAAAAAAAAAAATAATGAATAATAATAACACACCACGAAGGTCTTTCCGCAGACTTGGTAGGTAGTGTGTCCATAGCATAATAATAATAATAATAATAATTATGAAACACTTACTAAAATAATATGAATCATGCTGGACAATCCATGTTTTAATAAAATATTTTTATTTTTTTTACCTGTCACTGTTTGCCAATCAATGAAGCGTAATCGTTTGGATAATAATTTCGCGTCACTCCATTGACCTCAGCTTTGAGACAATTAATCAAATTCATTCCCTTCGCCATTCTCTTTATATAGCAATGATTCGATCTCCAATTTGTGTTTGAATCGATGCCAGAATAAGCGAATTGCTTCGGATTACGAAGCCACGAGAACTTGTTAACCTCTAATCAATATAAAGATCTCATTCGCTGTAGGTGTCGCAAAGCGAATATGAACAGTCGCCGAATACGGACTGAGATCGTGGTGTGATAAGAAAGCTGCTTCGTTCCCGAAAATCTGAGAGATCAATGAAACTTTTGTCTCGGAGAATAGATGTCGTTTATTTCCTAATAGCCTACCATAAATAAAAAGTTAATAAATACTTCACAGTTTTGGTTCTGGCTCACAATCTGCCGAAAAGTCGAACAATACAACTGAGTTTCACGAAAGAGTTATTGCTCGGAGATATACGACATATTCGCTGTTACAGCCAACAATAAAATAATAAATAAATAAATATTTATTAATGGTATAAGTCGAAATCAACTTGCAGCTAATCTGATTTGAATACGTGTATGTCTCACTCGTACGTAGTAATATATGCCAAATGAAAATTCTTGGCCGAGTGGATAAGCAGTAACCTTCTGACTATGAGGAACAAGTTCGAATCATTTGTAAGTGAACAGGTTCGAATTCATTGTAAACGGATCTGTTTGGAAACTACCAATTGATTTTTTTTTTTAACACAATAAAACAAGTCATCTTGACTGAACTTTTGAGCGAATTTGTCCTTTTAAAAACGTCTGCTCATATCGGATTGGGCAGATTCTACCAGTAATATTTGCTAATTTTCGTTGCTGTATGAATCACAACTTTGTTCGGTGGATGTTGAAGACATCTATAAATGACTAAATAGATTCTATCACAAGAGATTAGATAGCCTTCCTAGCATACGAATATATTCAGAAGCGATCACCAATATATAAGTGAGTGGTTTGAAACTTTAGTTTCAGAAACAAACATCACCTATAATATCTCGTTTTTCGCTTGTGTGTTGAAGAGGAATTCACATATTCATATTCAAAAGAAATTCTGATACCGATAAAGGAAATGAGTTATCAATCTCAACATGATCACGTCTTTTTACTTAATTGCTAGACAATTAAAGCTTCAAAAGCCGTCTAAGTAAGTCATGTAAGGCAGTATAAGGCATACCATGCCATGTGAAGGATACTAAGTAAAAGAAACCTTGGCTGAATGCAGCGTGAAATATGAACGTCAGAATAGGATGTAAGAACTGAAGATGAACCGATCGATAAAGATTGGTCTACGACATTGAGAGGATAAGCTTGTGGTGTTCAAGAAGGAATTAACACGGAAAATATCTTCCAAAAAGTAGAGTTTTAACGGAAGAAGAATTCTGAGTGAAACATCCTTTTTTTACCAATGAAATACGTAGGAAATGAGGCTGATTTAAATATTTCAATGTAGAAAGGTGGGTCTTCATTTCTGACTTACATAACAAACGTTTATATCAAGCAACTTATTCAATAAGCCTCTATTTCGAATGGCTCTCTCGACCTGTATTACGTGAATATTTCATTAAATTAATGGGTAATTAGTAATGCTATAATAAACATACAGTTATCTCAAACCATATAATTTACCATACAGTTACACGCATATATGTAAATAGGCCAAATCATTAGTCTATATCATAACCAAGGTCAATATTTGTGTTTTCTATTTTGATACATTGTTTGCTGGAAACTGAATATCTATTAGTTTGAGTCAAAATAATGTCCGTTTTGTGAGCCAGTTTAATGGACGGATGTGCCATCCTAACGAGTAATAATATGCCCAGTAAAGAATAAAATTTGAGTTCAGTTAGATACATTAGATATTGCACGATAATACTATTGTATACAGTAGATTAAGGAAAATGTTGTTTTTTTTCCCCATAACAATGAGACACCTTATGAATATCCGTGGAACTAAAATTGGAACACGATTATTTACACTATTTGCATAGTAATTCTCATAGTTGTTGCCATATTCTCGACGGCCTTCCTCATCTGATTTGAATTTCGAACCGAACACTTTGTTACTTCCATCGGGTTAGATCTGTTTTCCATGATTCGTCCGGATGACCCAATATCAGTTATTTCCCTTTAATTCAACTGTTCAAGGTTTTGTTCACCTCTGTGTAGGTAAGTACTGAACTGACCACTCTTTGGGTCAATTCACTGGATTACTTCAACCATCATTTTTATCTACTGGGACATGTGACTTTCAGAACAAAAATGTATGAATGTTTAAGACTTATAAATGTAATATTTCAGTAATCATTTTTACCAAAGCTCACCTTACAATATATTGTTTTTTCTTTACTTCTCTAGCACTGATTATTACTGGTTCCCATAGTATTTTCATATATATTCTTTGTCTGCTTAGGAGATTTTTGTAGCCTGTCATATACGCTGTCTCCTTCAGATTTCGTGTTTTCTCGTGAAGTTCTCTATCTATTAACTTAACCTCATCCCACAGAGGACAGTACTCTCCCTTTCCGTCCATATATGTTCAACCACTCATCATTTTTCTATTTCCCTTTACCGGTGGTACCGATTTACAATGTTGCTGTAGTCCTATCTTAAATGAGCGGCTTGTTTCTCCTATATTTTTCTTGCCAAAGCTGCATGGTGTACACTCTATGGGAGGACTTAGTCGCAAGGTGTCTATGCGAAGTGCTGAATCAGTTTTGAAGGTCGTTCTGATGTTATATGGACAACACATCTTTTGTATTTTTCCTCTACATAGGTAGGTATACCAAGGCAGTTTTCTGAGTGTTATTTTCGTTTTGTATCCTTCTATCCCATTTTTCCGGGGCGGCCGTCATATACCGAGTCTAAGTGAAGAAGGCCAAAGTGTACAAGTGCTGAAACGTCTTTAATATGGCAACAAAGATAAGGATAACGGTCCAAAAATTTTACATAGTGTAAATAATTACAATACTTCCTCTCAGAAATATAGAAAGATATGGAACACATTTTAACTATTCTACTGGCAACAGCATAATCAATTGATTTAGAGGCAACGGGTAATTACACTTGTGGTTCACTGCAAAACACCACATTCAAAAACTCATCGCAAATTTCTTCAGATCAAAACAAACGCGATTCTACTCAAAATCTCTCGTAGGGCTGGATTATAATCGGTAAAAAGGTAAGAATATATGATTTATAATTCAACTAGACTGGCCGCGCTTTACTAGTAGTTTCTGGCCGACAGGGCAAAATATGACGATAGCAATTTTTGGAAATGTTCAGTAAAAGCAAATAAATGGTGATGATGTCATTGATCCACGCTAGCACAACATTAGACAAATATCGAAATGTAACCTTGCTTGCCATGAAACGCTTTTCACTATGCTCTAAATGGCTTGCATAAACACCATGTTACTGGCAGCAAGCAAAAATAATTTTTCTAAAGCTGGTATCGTCTACCAAGTAAGTAAGAAAAAATGACCATATTCAGATTTGAACTCGGTTAAAATGCTAGGAATACTCTATTACGAGGAGACTTGGAGAGAGAGAAAGACAGGCAGACATGATGATGGATACACACATACACACAGACGTACAAATCTACATATATAGAGAGACAAACCAAGCAACAATTACGCATACTGAAAAGACATTATCAAGGAATATATATATATATATATATATATATATATGTGTGTGTGTGTGTGTGTGTGTATATATATATATATATATATATATATATATATATATATATATATATATATATATATATATGTATAAGCACACACAAAAACTGACACTCTTTCTAACACCACCGCACGAATCTCTCGATTAATTTGCTTTCGGTTATTGCGTTTTTTTTATTACTGCGCAAATTTCTTTTATATACCAAATTTACTGAAACAGGGTCGATGTTACTTAACTTTTTTGATGATACGGGAACGTGATATGACCATAAGATATATCAGTCAGTTATGTGCCAGTTATTTAGGCCAATTTTTTCACCCGAAGTAGGATGGCATTTCTTTCTGCGGTATACCAGTTTCCAACCATGGCTATAGAACCCGGTCTATCCTGCTATTAGGTTTGGGGGCGGGATGAATCCTCAAAATAAGTGAATGTAATTAATTCGACAGGAAGTCGAACTTGACTCTCCGATTCCTCAACCCGAACTCATATCCATTACTCCACCGTGACTCCCATTGAAAAGTAACTTCCTACATTATCTATGAAGGAGATTAACGTCTTAGAAAAATTATAGTTAGACGGGAGAGTCCATCATTTATATAATCAGGACATACATTTCAATCATCCTGTACCTATATATATATATATATATATATATATATATATATATATATATATATATATATATATATATATATATATATATATATATATGTGTGTGTGTGTGTGTGTGTGTGTATCTGTGAGTATGTCTGTGTGTATGTGAGAGAGAGAAAAATAGAGAGGCAATACTGTAAATTTACTTTCACATTTATAAATGTCACTAAATATATGCTAAGATTCGTCAGCTTTTGAAAGAATATAATAGAAGACAATGGGTAAGAATAGGTTATAAGTACCGGTAAAAGTAATCAATAATCACAGAATGTACCAGTCTTGTAACATTTCAGATGGCTAGATATTATCCAATTGTTTCATTTATTTTTTTCTTGTTGATTCTTTAATAACAGGTTTTTAGCTTTCTGGATACTGCCTCCTATCGATTTTAATTTTTCCTCAAGCTTCGACATCGTTCCTTTAAGCGTAATGGAATTAAGTTAAATAATTTAATGCCGCTTGCAAACGTATCTTTTGTTCAAATAATTGATTTAAATATCCCATTATAGATCAATCTGAACTTTACTGTGAATGCGATAATTTGGTATTTCTTGTCGTTGGAAATAATCTCATAAATTATTATCATTTTTATATAAAATTCAAAACTTTATAAATTGACGATCGACATGTGTTGAAATTTGCAATATATTCAGTAACAAAATTTAAAGAAAATTCATAAGTTCGAATTGGAATTATTTTATATTTTATAATCCAATAAAATCAAATTTGATTATTAATATTCTTTTGTACAAATTCTAAATTTTAAATGTTGCACTGAATGTCAGTGAATGAATGCATTTCTTTTCATTAAGTGTGGCATTTTCTTTCGATAACAACAGGTATATTCTGAATAAAAATCTCAGTTTTATATTCTAAGGAAATGTAAATTATATAAAATAAAACTAAACAAAACATATTCAAGCTGAATGGTGTCATGAAATATTTGATCGCAATTCTTTTGTGAAATATTTGCTATGAAGACAACGGGCAAAAGTTATTCTGTAGGTATTATGGTGCAGCGAGGTTAAATTAGTTGCAGTTAAAGCATCATTGATTATATATTAAGTCGTTGAATTTGATTACGTGAAAACAAACAAATACTTTAAACTGGGAGAATGAAAGAACAAAAGGCGTGTGCCTGTGAGTATCTGAATGTATACGTTTGAATCAGGTATGTATGCTGACTGTCAATTATTCATCTAGCCGGCTCCATGTTCATGGCATTTCGGAAATGGAGAAGGACATTAGACTTGATCATTAAATTCCTTTGCATTCAAGACATTCGTTTTACTGCTGAATTTTTTATAATTTTATATTTATTTCAGTTACTATTTTGATGTGTCTTTGTTTTCGGTTCTTAAGTTTGAGAGATGGAATAAATATGATTACATTCATCTAAAAGAATATATTTTTTAATCTGTCCGTAAATATTTGCTTTGTATATATGTATGTATATATGTCTGTATGTATGGTTGCGTGACCGAGTGGTTAGAACATTCATTTCTGACCATAAGACACGGGTTCGAATCTCACCACGGTTGATTTGATGCTATCGGTCTGGAGGGAGTTGATCCCAGCGTCCGGAAAGTGCCCGAACATCATACCACTGGTTGACCCGAGCCTAGTGAGTGAAATGGACGGGACCATTGGTGGTCGTCGATAGCTGTGCTAGAAAGATATCACAAGGTTTGAGGTTGTGAACAAACACAAATCTGCCTAGTAGGCGCTCTAATAGATGGGTATCCGCGAGAACGAGTGGACAGCTATTATATATGTATGTATATGAAAACGATAGGGGAGCTGGTTGGCAAAAAGAAGATGAGATATTTATATGGGCCAAAGCCTACCATTCAGCGAGGAGAAATACACGCGCGCGCAAACACACACACACATATATATATATATATATAACGAAACATTTAAGGACAACTTTTTGTACCATCGGACACTGAAATTCTTTGTGCAACTTGTCATATCTCTAAATACGTTCGACATTCATTGGCATTTATCAATGTGTTGATTATCTTCGATACCCGTCAAGCAAATCAATAGATATCATTGAGTTCAGATGTCCTGAAGGCCAGTTGGTTGTAATAACTTATCTTTTTAACATATTTATTTTCATTATTAAGTGATATGTATTAAAATAATCGATTTCTTATAATTTTCCTTCAATGTGTACTTAGATTTGTATAATGGCGTCTTTATATTGTTATCATTATTATTACTGGTCATTTATAAGCACACACACACGCGCGCGCACACAAACATATCTATCTATCTATCTATCTATCTATCTATCTATCTATCTATCTCACTCTCTCTATCTGGGGTGTAGTTGTGGGTTTGTAAACAGTATCTATTAT
>CAHIKZ030001094.1:600000-607686 GCA_903632075.3 Acanthosepion pharaonis | reverse complement strand
TTATAGAACGCATTATGGAAATGCTCTGTTGATATATATATATATATATGTGTGGAGGGGTGGATGTGTCTGTGTGTGTTTATATGTGCGTCTGTGTGTGCGTCTGTGTATGTATGTGTGCGTGTGTATGCGCGTGTATGTGTGTTGAAGTACACACTGGGATGGAAACAAAGCTTCGGCAATCTGTTTCATACGTGAATGCGATATATATATATATTTATTTTCATTAAACAGAGCATAATCTTTAGTGCGACCGGAATTAATAGTAAACTAATGCCAACTTAATTACAAATGTACGAGAAACATATACACACACACACGCGCAAACACACACGCAGACATACACACACACACACACACACACATATATATATATATATATATATATATATATATATATATCCTATCTAGAGGCAAACGGCCGCCTAACACACTGATGTGGTGTGATGCTGCGAAACAATGTGTCTGTGGATGACAATATATATATATATATATATATATATATATATATATATATATATATATAGATACAGATAACTAGACTCGTTTCGAAAAAACCTCGAATTTTTGATTTGCTAATCAAATCAATCTCGAGGGAAAAAAAGTTTTAAAAAAAAGAGCTACAAACATGAACTTCTGCCGACAAAATATCGCACAGATGCAGGTCTGAAGCCCAAAGAAAACCCCGATACGAGTAACAACTAACTAACAAAAGAGCTCAATACAACCGTAGAGCAGACCTAGATACACCTAGTGAGCCAGACAAACCTACCTAGGTTTCACCTAAACGGATCGTCAGGGTATATATATATATATATATATATATATATATATATATATATATATATATATATATATTTATATATATATATATCCTAGCTAGAGGCAACCGGCCGTCTGACATACTGATGTGCTGTGATGCGGCGAAACAATCTCTTTGTGGATGACAATATATATATATATATATATATATATATATATATATAATAACGTTTTTTGTTATTAAAATCACATTGTGGATCGAATTATGCGCAGAGTTCGGAGTACCTGGCAGAACGGATTTGATGTTGCAATATACGAAATCTCTAATGAAGCCAGGGTAAAATAATTGATGATCTCTCCCGTTGTATCTTATGAATGCATTTTAAGTTTATATTATTTACTTAATTATTGGTTTTTCATTAATTTATTTTTTATATTGATTTATTTATTTTATTTTTATATATTGACTTGTATTTATTCTTGTTCCCTTTTTTAGTTTTCGATTTTGATGTAACGTCGTAAATATACGTGTATATATAAATAGTCGCGCAAAATCACAATTCACATGACCTGACGGTGAGGTTGAAACATGAAACAGATGATCACCGCAGGGTGTGGACTTCAATGTCCACTTTTATATTTACATATACTCTATCACTGATATTTAGCGCATTAACACATAAATATCGTATAATCTCAAACTGTATTACACACACACACACACACACACACACACACACACACACACACACATATATATATATATATATATATATATATATATATATATGTATGTATGTATCTAGATGGAGAATAGAGACAGAGTGTAGAAAGCTAGAGAGGAAATAACACACTTGTTACCAAAGAGTAAACGGAATCCCTGAAACTAGTTTTGGTCAATAGTGCTTCCGTTTCTCTCGTACTAATGCTATCAGGCAAACCCAGATTCTACTTCGATTGGCAGCGAGAAGAAGGCTGTTGGAATTACTTCAACGTTTTTACAGATATTCCATTTTAGAGAATGTAACTCGGACGGAAATAAAAAGGTACTCAAATTCTGGATATGGAAGGAGAGACAGGGTCACGGTTTGCAATTTTACCCCAAACTGCTGATTTTAGAGAAAATAATGATAATTTCAGACAATTATTTGGTTGTATCATCTGTGAGTGACGCTCTAGTCCAGAAAACATATTTCTAGGATCACTGATTGCTCAACACTTAAACAGATTCATTTTAATAGTATATATATATATATATATATATATATATATATATATTAAAAGAAAGATGGTTTAAGAGTATATTCAGACAAACTAATAAGAATATTTATATTTATATATATATAATTAAAAAAGGGTGGAAAAGTATGATTCAGCCGTATTTTGTTTTATTTCTCGTCTCGTTGGAAAAAGACACAGTCGTGTCCAAAAATTCCGACTTTAAAATATTTCTTTTCATGCTTCAATTTAGTGAAAAAGGCTAATATATAATAAATATCATAAATTTTATTCCCAATAGTGTTATCATTTTGTTGGCTTTTATTCGTCAAATATTAAACCCACTTATTACATCACACACACACACACACACACACACACACACATATATATATATATATATATATATATATATATATATATATATATTACAAGCGATTTTAGGGATGCCCATATTTGTATAGGCGCTTCGTTTATTTTATTAAGCTCTATATTCACTTATTTCCGTCTCCCAGCATGAAGATTCGAGAGATCTTATTAATGAAAAATATGCGCTCTCCGGCAGGACTCGAACATGCACTCCCCTTAGCCGAAGAATCTTTCGTTAGATCCGACGTGTTTTAGACTGTCTCGGCCAGGAAGTGAACTGGTGATCAAGCAAATATATAAATATATAGAGAGGGAGAGAGAATGAGAGAGAGAGAGAGAATGAGAGAGAGAGAGAGAGAGATAAATAAAGGACTATAATGAATAACTATCTTTCATTCTCCTTTGTTTAATATTTTTGGTTTGTATTATAGCAAGGCATATGCATATCTCTGAAGATAATTGGTTACCTGGTCAGTTTTAATTAGGAAATTCAATATTTTCATAACATTACTATTAACCAACCTTTTCCGTATAGACAGACTTTGAAATTCCGATTATATCTGTTTACATTAGAACTATTTACAGTATAATATAATTTAGCAACTAGTGGGCGTATTCATCTTATTTTTATTCAATACATATTAAACGATAATTGTTAATTTTTTTTTTTTAATTTCAGATATATACAGCTTGACATCATTTGTAAGAAAGATTTGAGCGAAACAAAAAAGATATAAAGTTATTTTAGGATATTTTACAGAAAATAAACTGACTACATTTAGAAGAACAAGAAAAGAAAAAACTAGCTTTAAGCATGTCATACAAACAGATCTGAAACAAATTAAAAGCATTTTTTAATCAATTCATCCGTAACAAGGCGATGACTCCATTGAAATGCAGTGGAAGGGTTGCTACTGAAAATGAAAATGAAAAAAGAACGGTAGAAGAAATTAGAAACCCATTCTTAAATAGGAAACAGGGGATAAACCTCTACTCCTGTTCAAAAGATCAGGGAGAAGTTTGAACCGGGCAATAGGCGAACCTATCTACTCTCATTAAGAAAAAAAAATAGATAAACAAATAATAAAATTTCAGAGTTTAGGCGGAGATGTTAGAAGCATAGAGTTGAAGTAGATTTTAGAAGGAACCGGAAAACCAATCCTGAACAGAAAACAAGGGATAACACATTTGTTTTTAAGTCAGGGAGGAGTGTGAACCGGACGATAGACGAACTTATCTACTCCTATTAAATGAGCAAGAAATGCAGATTGGATAATAAGAACATATTTGAAGATGCCGGTTTTTCGAATGGAAACTGAAAAATTAAAATTAATCAATATCATGAAAGCAACTACGACCTTTAAGTAAACATCCTAGAAAAAAGCTTATAACTAATGTGAAGAAGTACATGAAAACGTATTTGTCGGTAATAACGAATGTAACATTATACTGGGCAGACAAAATGTCTGGGGTAGAAATTGGGTCTTTCTTGAAAACAGTTAAGCAACACGAATTGCCAAACAACAAGCTGAATTATGATTTGCTATTGTGTACAATGACATGAAAGGTCCTTTCGTATTTGATATTGGTGTCAATAAATATGAAGGAATTTTTTAAATTTTCCAGAAAAGCATCTCATGAAAGCATTCCATTTACAACGACGAAACTTTAAGCAAAAAGGTCTATCCGTGTAAGACAATCCACGGCAAAGCTGATCATTGCACGTTTAGACGCAGAAAGTAACAAAAACACCAAATTAATGAATAATCATTCCCCAGACATTTATCCAATAGAAAACTTACACGTCATCATTAAAAGAGATTCTTATCATGAAAATGGAAAGCAATCTTCAAGCAAAGAAGTCTAACAAAAGAAGTACAAACTGTTGTTAGTAATGTTAAAATTGGAAAGAAGCAAAATTAAGAAAACCAATGAAAAAAAAAAAGATGAATGATATAGAACGTCCACAAGAACATATTGACATCTAAATTCATAAAAGAACATATGGGATATTGTGTTAATTCATTATATCACCTATATCAGGGGTGGCGAAACTTGCTTAATGTTTTAAAAGCCACATGTAGTAAAGTTCAGATATTTGAGAGCCGCAAGGCGTTAACAAAAATTTACACATAAGTTTTTGTTATATACACATGAGCATTAAACTTAGCTTTTCATCCAATGGGGTCCCAATTCATACTTAGTAAAACATTATAAAGCCTGAGTTTTTTTTTAAATTTTTTTATTAACTGGAATGGGAAAAAAATAACTAGTTCAACTGCGTATAAAATGTCGATAAACATGCACACACACACTGACACACAAACGTGTATATATATATATATATATATATATATATATATATATATATATATATATATATATATATATATATATATAAAAAATATCGACTTGTCTAATTAAATCAGACAGAATGTAGGGATGTTCAAGTGTACCTGTGTTGCACCTGGACGTCTATTGCAAACACGATGATACACTCAAAATAATGCTTGAAGTAAATTCATTTCTCATTTGATGGTTGATTTGTTTAAGTTTCGGTTATAAAAACGAGCAGATGTTGGGTTGACAAGAATAACTCAAAAAGGAAAATATAAGGTCGTTTCTCCCAAACAGGATGACAGAGGTTCAAATCCAGCAGGTGGGTACATTTTATGGTTTTCCCGAGTGCAGAGCACGACCCCCGTAAAAAAAAAAACAAAACAAAAAAAAACGGTGTGTCTATTTCAAACATGTATATGAACTAAAATAGCGTTTTGAAATTAAATTTCCTCTCTCTCTCTCTCTCTCTCTCTCTCTCTATATATATATATATATATATATATATATATATATATAAATAAATAATTAATACAAGTAAAATTGGTCTTTTCATTGATTGATGTCATATTCAGCACCAATCATTTGTCCTTTTTTTATATATATATATATATATATATATATATATATATATAGCATGGATGTATATATATATATATGTATGTAATATAATAAAATATATATATATATATATATATATATATATATATATATATATATATATATATATGCTATATTTATGAGTTAAAGTGCTCGATATCTGGGATAGAGCATATGCAAATATAAAAATGGATATTTTGCGTCAACACCCAGCGCAACGGCGACAGTCTGTCGCATGTTAACGCAATCATCAGACCAAGGAGTGATTATTGCGTTTAAGCGTGAAACAGGTGTTGATCTCAATCTCCACACACACACACACACACACACACACACACACACATATATATATATATATATATATATATATATATATATATATATATATAAAAGAAATGGACAAATGAGTGGTGCTGAATATGACATCAATCAACCAAAAAGCCAAATTTTACTTGTATTAAAAATTACATATATATATATATATATATATGTATATATATAAATATTTATTTATTTATATGTATATATACAAAATAGATTGGTTACTTATTAAAACAGGGATAAATATATATATATATATATATATATATATATATATACACATAAAATTAAAAATGAGATCTGATGGTATTGTTACCATTTTGTTTGTCCTTGTTTTATTAACTAACCTATGTATTTTGTATAATATATCTATTTTGTATAATATATATATATATATATATATATATATATATATATATATATATATATATATATATATATATATATATATATATATATATATAAGAATATATATATATATATATATATATATATATATATATATATATATATATATATATATATATATATGCATTTATTTTAGTTTTTACTTACTTTCTTGTACATTTGATCAATTTTCCACAGCCACCAAGATATTAATTCGTGGAATTTAAATGATTAAAAGTAAAACAAATCGACATATTAAGTCTAAATTATTTAACCAAATATACACATATGCATATATGCATGTATGAATTTATGTGTGTCCCTGTGTGTGTCTGTATGTGTGTGTGTGTATGTTTTTAAATCTATTATTTTACTGAAACTACCTTTTTCCTTCCCTTCTCTGTTTAATACCAATGAATTCTCGTATAGCAGTATTAAAAGAAAACGCGTAGATATGCATACCATTTGTAGGTATGTACATATGTATATGTCTGTGTTTGTGTGAGTATATGTTTGTGAATAAGGTGGATCAGCGAGAATGTTTAGAAGTCTATGTGTGTGCATGTGTATATATGTCTCAGTGCGAGTATGTGTGTGTGCGTTTATTTGTGTTTATATGTGTTTATTAGTGTGCGTGAGTGTGAATATGTGTGTCAGTGTTTGTGAGTGCAATTTTCAGTTTATGCGTTGATCGATCAAGAGACAACTAGTTAGGTCACTAGATCGATAGTAACGGACACATGCCGTATAAGCATCGATCAGATGTTAGAAAGTATATCCAAAAGGCCATTACACGGAGTTGCAAGTTCGAACAGCACATATCCCTCGATGATTACGATAATGCCAAGTATATTAAATATCAGCACTCCTGTCATGGACGAATCGGTAGCAGTACTCGCGTACAGAGTGTGATCAGCGATGTTGTTGCAAACACGTGGCCTTTTGTCAGACATACATCTATCACTATTTTTCTTCCAATATCGCACATTCCATTAATCTCCCGAGTCATATATATATATATATATATATATATATATATATATATATATATAGATAGATAGATATAGATATTGTCATCCACTGACTGTATCACAGCTGATCAGTGAGGGCTACACGTCCGTTGCCTCTAGCTAGGATCGAAACCCGGCTGAATTGTTGTCAGTCGGAATTCTATATTACATATATATATATATATATATATATATATATATATATATATATATATATATATATATATATATATATATATATATGTGTGTGTGTGTGTGTGTGTGCGTGTGTTTTTTGTGTGTGTATGGCTTTACGTGCATATATATATATATATATATATATATATATATTTATTTATATATATATATATTGAGGGTGATAATATTTTTATTCTATAAGGTGTATGTCCGTGTGTGTGCTTGTAGGAGAGACAGACAGACAGACAGACAGACAGATAATTCGATTTTTTCTTTCAATATATATATATATATATATATATATATATATATATATATATATATATCAATCACTGTCTCTTCATATTCTTATCTATCTATCTATCTATCTATCTATATCTATATATATATATATATATATATATATATATATATATCACAGTCTTTTAATCTTATACGGAATCGTCATATTCCCGGATGTGATATACTATTTAGCTTTTACGTCTGATTAGCAAGTTCAAAATAC
>CAHIKZ030001094.1:575000-587500 GCA_903632075.3 Acanthosepion pharaonis | reverse complement strand
TGGCACCGGTTCAATTATACCCAATGCGACGTCTCGATCGAGGTCTTTTCACTCTCTTCTTCCAGTGGTGGGGGACGGAGATCGGTGTGTGGATCGCTGATAACGTCACATGAAGGACAAAGGCAATGTCCAATGGTTTTTTAGTCATAGACTTTAATGGTTGGTGTGGGCATATGTTAAATGCGGCGGACTTGAAATGGTCACGTATCCATCGTTCCAGTAGGTGCCTCTTGTATCCGTCGGAGGGAACGGGATGGTACTAGGCATCGCTTGAATGGGTTTTCTACCTGGGCATCTACACAGGGCATTTTCCTTTGCGCCTTTCAAGGAGTTGAGCCGTGATGTCTCGGCTGGGAAATCAAGTGGTAGCAAATGTAGATATTTCAGAGCAGATTCTGATAAATAAAAGCCAGACGTGTTGTTTGACACATGCACCACCTCTCGTGTCTCCCTTGAGCCAATTCTTATATGCATGAACAACACGCCTTTTGTATGAAGTTGGTTGTCTGTGATGGCCTTTATTCGGCGACTAGTTGTCACGATGTACTCGTCTGGGTACCTGAGTAGTTTTAATCTCTCAAGTTCAATTGAGCATGTTTGAGCCCCTGTATCAGCGAATGCGAGGATGCGATGACTACCGTGGCGAATTGGACCAGTCTGGGTGTGTCTAAATGAAGTCCTTTCTATTGTCAGTGATAGCGGTGGATCTGGGACACCGCCTTCAAATCTCTTACCATTCCACACAAGATGAGGTACGGTATCGGGCGGTATCAAACCGGTTTTACGGCTCCATTTTGATCTTCTAGCATAGCGAATAGCACTGGTCAGGGGAACTTTCAGACTAGTGTTTGACAAAGTGAATAAATCACGCCCAGTCTTGCACCTTCTTGATCTGTTCGTGGTTCCAATTTCAATTTTAGTAGATTTCTGGCAAACACTTATTACGTGACCCCTAATCGCACAATTATGACCTACTAGTTTAACTGCAGGGTACTCTCTGCTACTAATTAATCCACCTGGGTGGACTGGCTTCCGGCAACCCCCACAAGGATTATTATTCGGTGTAGAAGCGGGTGTATTATTTCTTCGGGGTTGTCGAAGCGCCCTGCGGTCATAGCCAAATATTTGTAGGTAGGACGAGGTTGATGGGTTAACATCATTTAGTAAAAGTGCAGCTGACTTTTCCATCGTTTCCAAGATGACGAGCCGGTCGAACTTTTGATAGAGTGTGATGAGGTTGGCAGCCTTGGCCAAAACTCGACACTGGCGCTCTTTGTTTGCGAGTCCCGCAGTCATCTGTACAGCTATCATGTCGCACGGGACAGGTAGTTGACTTGCTGACCGCAACCTTACGTGTTGGGACAATCAACTGTGAACGAACAAAATATGGCTTAAGTTCGCAGCCTTACTAAAAAAAAATAGTGATTGACTCACCTTCCGTCTGTCGTACGGAATGAAAGTCTACCGGAGGCCTTCCATATGCAAGCCTTTTACCGCAACGAATCGGATGTGTGACAAAAGCCTTTCCTCCGTAGCCAAATTTAATGTTTCAGCCTCTATAAGATGGAAAAGGAGCCTGTTGACTTCGGGTGAACATGTTCTCAATTCGTTGCGTATTTTGACGGGGTTGGTAAGTTTACACATCTCCTTATATCGAGTTCAAGCATCAAGGAATAATGCACGGTCGTTGCCTGTTGCGTTGCGTTCAATGACAGGACGGTCTGTTTTTTGTTTTGTATTGGACGTTTGAGTCGCGTTAGGAGTTACGTCCCTCCGAAGCGCAATAGTACCCCGTTGTAGCTCCATCTTTTGTTGTATTAATTGAGCAATCAATTCAAAGGTTCCGCCTGGTGTAGATTCCATGCGCGTTATTTTGTTAAGATAGTCCCACATATTCACCGGATTCTATTTGCAGAGCCATGTAAGATAACCACAACAGCAATGATAGTAGTAATTATCAATTACTTTATTTTTGTACCAATCTGGCCACTCAGCTGTTTATATAACACTGGACGGGGTAACTTATGTCTGCCTGTGGATGCCCCCCATTATCTAATAAGATCTTCCATATCTATTCTACAAGACACAAGTGCATTTTTGTTGCAATTTCGAATTTAAATACTGTAACAATATCTTCTTTTTATCAAATTCCCTAATTTGTTTCTTTAAAATGAAATGAATTTTAAGAAACACATGTAAAAATCAAGGTCAAGTTTTTTTTCCAACTTCATTTGTAACTATTAGAAAATTAATTTTTAATTTCTTCTTAACAGTGGTGGGTACTTAGGCAAAACTTGATTCTAACTGCGTATAATTTTTAAGCCTCAGTTCTAGAGGAAAGTCAAGTGTGGGTACTCCAAATGAGTCAGATTGGAAGAAAATTTCCGAGCAAAGCATTCAACCTTATCTGCTGTAGATATCAGGACTTCGAACTGATTGAATAGTGGAAGGATTGACTGTTGTTTAGTACACTCTTTGAAGAGTCGTTAGTAATCTCTAGAACCACACTTGAACCGAACTGATCGATGATATACAATGTGTAACAAAAACCTTTCCTCCGTAACCGAATTTCAGGTTTCAGCCTCTATGAAGTCGAAAAAGAGACTGTTGACTTTGGGTGAGCATGTTCTCAATTCGTTGCGTATTTTGATGGGGTTGGTCACCTTCTTGTACCGTTCAAGCGCCTTCCGCACCTCCTTAATGTCGAAAATGGATACGTCATCGGCATACGCAGAAACCGTAGCTCGAGCTCCACCAGGTAAAATGGTGATTCCACGTAGAGTCGGACTGCACGCCTTGTCCATCAGCCGGCGATGGAGGGGCTCCACTGCCAAAATGTAGAGTAAGGGCGATACCGGATAACCCTGTCGGACCGATCGAGACAGCGCAAAATTGCCCGACCGCTACCCGTTCACCTGTAGCACAGCACTGGGAAAGCGATACAGGAGGCTGCTATACTCGCAGAAGTCCGGTTCGAATCCGGCAGCCTGTAGGACAGCTGCCAGATATTGATGGTCAATCCTATCAAATGCCTTGGATTGATCTAAATTGATCAGCGCGGCTCGCTTTTCGTATTTTCACCCTCTATGGTCGTGCGGATCAGATGCAGGTTGCTTTGAATTGTTCGACCCTTCACAGCACAAGTCTGCTAGGGTCCCAGAAAGCTCGCGACAACTGACTGCAACCGACGTCGCAAACAAAGTGTGTCTTCTGGAACGCGGCCACATCCACACCAAAGGAAAGAGATCCCGATGCACGCGGACTGACTTACTCCGTTCTCTTAAGCCCCTTACATTCAAACTAGCTAGATTAATAGATATCTTTTAAGTCTGAGTCCCTTAAACACCGACTGGACGAAAATTTCTAGTTTAAGGGCCCTATATAGAAAGTGGTGGAGAAGAACAATATTGTGACAAGTTCTTTAGCTCTGGAGACTCTGTTTAGGCCTTGCCATCTGTTAGACATTTTCATGACGGTCGTCTTCGAGTATAGAATCCAGAGGTTGGCAGTGAATATTTCGGAGACAGTAGGAAAGCGTAGTGCGGGTTCGCAGTGGGTATCACAGCAGAGTGTAGTTCATCCTTCTCCTGGTCACCTTTGGTCCTTCCGGTGGAGAAAACAAGATGGCCGCCTTTATACACGACGAATACAGTGTTGTGCGGCTTCTGATTGGTCAACCTTCTATTGGTCGACTATAAAGGGAAATAAGTCATTTTGACTCGCTCAAGAGTTATATACGTTGTATACCCCCAAAAAACCGTAACAAACCGTACCAGAGTCTTCTCTGTCGTACACCGACTGCTCTTTATTCCTTTTCAGTATTTTAAAAGTCCTTCCTCCTCCTCCTCTTTGCCCCTCACTGTCTTCAATGATGAGGATCGATGCGAAGGCATTTCCTACACCTCCATATAGAGGTCCAGCTGAGGCAACTCCTCCATGACCTACTGCTACAGCTGCTGCTGATCGTCCATCCCTTCCTAGGGTTGCCGATTCAACTGTTCACGCAGTTGTTCTCGCAGCTTCTGCCGCTGCTGCTGCGTCTGCGACTTCAGCTGCTTATCTGGTTACTTAGAAGCTCCTTTGCTGGGGACCTCCTGCTTCTGCTGCTGTTTGGCAGTACCCTTGTCTGTGACATCCTGCTGTGGAGGCGGAGGTGTCGCCTTCGCTCCTCTCCCTACAACCTCATTCCATTCACCCGGACCTTCTTTCTTGCTTCCACCTTGGGCTGCTCCAGTGTTGGTTGTGTCTGTGGTGTCGGCTTATTGGTTGGACACAACTTGGCCAGGTGTCCAGCCGCACCACAAGCGCAGCAGAAGGGGTGACGACCCTACACAACTAAAACAATGTTCCGGCCGCTGCAAATGATAATGTTGGGTACCTCATTAAACTTGGGTCGAGTCGATGTCACCAGGACATCAAAATCACTGGTGGCAATGCACGACTTGTTTTTGATTAACGATACCTCATCTACTGGACGATAATATGCGAGGAAGGCCCCCAAATGGTCCTCCGTGATATACATGGGTACCCTATGTAAGGTGATCCGAGTTTTTCGGGTGCCCATATACTTGGTTCGGAGCCTCATCTTCTTTGAGGTGAAGGTCTTCCTTGCCAGAGCCTTTGCCATTCTTCAGATGCCAGCTATCCCACATAGCGTTGGGCCTTCGCGCCAACATTTTGGCACCGATATTCAAAGCATTTAGGGCTTCTTCCATATTTCCGCTGGTGACAGTCATTTATTTTCTGGGCTTGACATCGGCCGTCATCAGGGAGATTGTCCTTGCAGCCACTGTCTCCATTTTTTGGGATGCATTCTTTGTATTAATCTCTCAGTCTTTTATAATATTCCGGGTCTTTTGGGGCGTTACCGCCACCTATGCTGATGGTGCCGTTGAAGTTGTGGCCAATGGCTCTTTTTCCTGCAGTACCTCCGCCATGGCGGGAGTGTATTCCCTTCACGAAAAAAGAGCAAAAAACAATAAATAGGTAACACAGACACCTGGAACAAAAACAATTACAAAATTCACACTTGACAAGTTAACACAATATGCAAACAAAACATTCCCAACTAGCGTCCAGTTGGCAAACAAAATTAAACTGGGTTGTAACTTAATATATATCCCCAACGAGATACAAATACAAAAATATTCGGTAGGCAGTTTAGAGAAAAATGCTTCTGAAGGCATTTGAATCCTTAACCAAGAATAATTTGTATTTTAGTTTTTTCTTCAATCAATCCACCTCAAGCAAAGCGACAATGTCACTAAAACGGAAGGGTCTGCTGGGAGTGAAAGAGAATGGAATTGCTTTAGAAGGAACCGGAGACTCACTCATATCTGGGAAACAAGAGATAAACCTCGACAGATTTTCAAAGGCGAAAGTATCTACTATTAGGAACCAAAAGACAATCTTAAACAGGAAACAAGAGATAGACCTCTACTCCTGTTCAAAATACTGGAAATGGATGTAAACTCTGTTCTGTTAGAAACCAGAAAACCAATCTTAAACAGGAAATAATGGATAAATGATCGGGAAGAGTGTGAAGAAAGTTTAACTGAAGGCTCGTGAGACACTCAAGATCGAGGATTAGTATGAAAATTATGAATAAGGCGTGTGTTATAAATGAAAGAAGAGTTATTAGGAGAGAGGGAAGATTAAAGGAGCATAACAAATAAAATATCTGGTAGAAAATCGTTTGTCCAGAAACAAATATGGATGATCAAAAGTTGCATATTTTAAGAATAAAGTTAAATTGAAATCCTTTTATATACTTTCGACTTGCAATAAAAATGTAAAGTAGAAAGGGTATGACAAACAATTAGAAGAATACTAGAGAGGATGATAATCATTTTTCTGATGTTTTAATGATTATGACAAAAGGGAAATGCTGCTGTCATATCTACTACAGCAAGTAAAACTTATAAGTGAGAAAATGAAGTTATTAATGTACGAAATGTTAACAAGCTCATAATTTTCGAAAGCTCATCTTCTGGGATATCTCTACAATAGACTTCACGGTTATAGTTCTAAAGATACAACTGTATCTTCATATTTCATAAAAATGGAACAGTAGTTATTCCTTGATGTCTGCAGTAATTACCTTAGTTCAAAAATATATATTTTGCTTTTATTAAGTACGGGTTTACAATGCCCTGTTCCAAAGATTTTAGTATGTGTTGAATATCACAAAAAAGTACGTAATATATTAAAGTGACTAATAAAAAAACTAATAAATCATGAAAGAAGTGAGGCTGACCAAAACAATGTAAATCCTGAAAAAAGTTGAGTGGGGTGATTTTGTAGGATTATCCGCGGGATTATACTTTCCGGTTAACATCAGATAACTGATTGTTTTTGTTAATATTTGTAAAGAGAGAAAGAAAGAAAAAAGAAAAAAGTGTCTGGCAGTTAGCGTTAGAAAGAGGAAAATGAAAAAGAGAAAAAGAAAATAGCTAAGAAGAGCTAATGAACGGAGGAAAAAAACAATTGAAACAAATAAAATACATCACAAAGAAAGAAGTAAATACAGAAAAGAAAAGTAATGATTTTTAATGTGATTAAAATTGAAGAAAGAAAGAAAGAAAGAAGAAAAGAAAGAGGGAAAGAAAGATAGAAGAAAAGAAAGGGGGAAAAGAAAGAAATAAATAAATAAAGAAGGAAAGAAAGAAGGAAAAACAACGAAAGAAAGAAGGAAAGAAATAATGCAATAAAGAAAGAAACAAAGAAACAAAGATGGAAAGTGTTATAGTTAAAATATTGAATACCAGATTAGGAATGAAAAGGAAAGTAATAATTTTTAATGTGATTAAAATTGAAGAAAGAAAGAAAGAAGGAAAGAAAAAAGAAGAAAGGGAGAAAAGAAAGAAAGAAGGAAAGAAAGAAAGAAGAAAAGAAAGAAGAAAAAGAAAGAAAGAAGGAAAGAAAAAAGAAGAAAAGAAAGGGAGAAAAGAAAAAAAGAAGGAAAGAAAGAAGAAAAGAAAGAAGAAAAAGAAAGAAAGAAGGAAAGAAAAAGAAGAAAAGAAAGGGAGAAAAGAAAGAAAGAAGGAAAGAAAGAAAGAAGAAAAGAAAGAAGAAAAAGAAAGAAAGAAGGAAAGAAAAAAGAAGAAAAGAAAGGGAGAAAAGAAAGAAAGAAGGAAAGAAAGAAAGAAGAAAAGAAAGGGAGAAAAGAAAGAAAGAAGGAAAGAAAAAAGAAGAAAAGAAAGAAGAAAAAGAAAGAAAGAAAAGAAAAAGAAGAAAAGAAAGGAGAAAAGAAAGAAAGAAAAGAAGGAAAAGAAAGAAAGAAGAAAAGAAAGGAGAAAAGAAAGAAAGAAGGAAAGAAAAAAGAAGAAAAGAAAGAAGAAAAGAAAGAAAGAAGGAAAGAAAAGAAGAAAAAGAAAGGGAGAAAAAGAAAGAAAAGAAGGAAAGAAAGAAAGAAAGAAGAAAAGAAAGAAGAAAAAGAAAGAAAGAAGGAAAGAAAAAAGAAGAAAAGAAAGGGAGAAAAGAAAGAAAGAAGGAAAGAAAGAAAGAAAGAAGAAAAGAAAGAAGAAAAAGAAAGAAAGAAGGAAGGAAATAAAGAAAGAAGGGAAGAAGAAGGAAAAACAAAGAAAGAAAGAAGGAAAGAAATAAGAAAATAAAGAAAGAAACAAATAAAGAAAGATGGGAAGTGTTATAGTTAAAATATTGAATACCATATTAGGAAAAAAAAGAAAAGTAATAAAGAAAAAAAAATCATAATTATATAAAATTCAAACAAAAAATTAAAAGAATAGATTTTATTAACTCCCAGCAGATTTTATTAACTCCCAAAAGATTTTTTCTGAAGTTGATTCAAATAATTCATTGAAATATTAAAAGCAACAATGGTTTCTCTTTCATCCTACTGACAGTGTTAATTATTGGAGATATATTCTCTCAGTTTATTCAATATAATCGATCGAATTTTTTAATGATTTAATACGAAAAGAGGAAGTCCGTCTGAAGTATGAAAGAAACTCTTTTCGACAAGATTCGAACACGAAAACAAAGATAGACAAAATACAGGCGCTTATTCAATACGTCATTAATCGATTAAAAAAAAAACTTAGTTATGCAGCAATTACTTAATATATTAAAATAATAAAGACTCTTTAATCATTACGTTTCTATTAAATCTAACAACAGTGATTTTCTATATTAAGGAAACTCATAAGATTCCTCAAACATAAAGAAAGAACTCGTTTCATTTAAATATTTCCGAAACTTTTAAGTCAGTTTGTTCATATTGATTAAAAAGTACTAAATTCTGTTGACCTTTTGCCAGACTAAGATAATTATAGTTTAAATATCGATCAAACAGACGGGAAACTAGTGGAAGTATATTTCGTTAGAATATTCCTGGTTGCCCAACAATGTATATATCAGAATGCTTGTAGGAATTTACGGACTATCAGTGATGGTCTTCGATTATGTTACAAAGTAAAACACCGTCTAGTTTTGTTGGGATGGTGCTTTGAGTAAAAGAAATAATATTACTCCTCTAAAAATGTGCAACTCTTGGAAAAAAATATAGAATGTCATTAAATGTTAATATTTAGAAAAAAATGCTATTTATATTCATTGCTGTGTGGCACCATGCATACCTGACGAGCTGAAAAGAAATATTCATAGATATATGATTTGTTTTTTTTTACGGTTTATCAACCATTTAATAATTATTTAGGGCCGAAAAATATTTCGGGTTTTAAGAATAATTCTTTTTTACGATTCAAGCGATCTGGAAGAAGGAAAGAGAAAACGAAGAAGAAAGAAAGAAAAAATAATACGAAAACAGGTCATAGGCGAGCACACACACGCACGGCTGACAGATGACAGGTGTCGAAAAATATCCAGGTCAAGCATCTAACCGAGATCTGGGGAAAATGGAAGTTGTTATCAATTGGTTGAAGAAACGAAGTTTAGGGACAATGAAAAAAATTGATAAGTAACAAGTGGAAAGTGTGTCATTGGGATGATAGTAAAGTCTAAGGGGTGGGGAAGTGTATCTAAGGATATGAAGGCAAACCATTAATACGAAAACCCAGACAATCTCCAGAATTGGAAAAAGCCACACAAGATGATGTCGCTGAAAATTTTTTTGAGATAATAAAGATTTTTATTATCGGACCTTCGGCCGGAGGAAAATGAAATATTTTTCATTTTCGTTCAAAAAAAACGCCAACAGGTCTGAGAAATCCCTTTCTTAGGTCATATCCAATTAGCGATAAACTGTTTGACAAATACCACGTGTTAAAAAGCCGAAGGTGTCATCGCAGTCGCTCATGATAAGGGCGATTTAAATTAATATTTTTTTTTTTTTAACAAGGTGTTTCTTTCCCCAAAACAAAGCCACGGATTGTCCACACCCGACTAAAGACGTCATTGGCAAATAAGATCACATGACACACGAAGGAGGAGGAAAGATACCCGACCAGGACCTCATTGGCCGAAAGCGGTCACATGACACACGAAGGAGGAGGAAAGATACCAGACCAGGACCTCATTGCCCGAGAGCGGTCACGTGACGCACGAGGAGAATCGGTCGACGCCCTTGTTAGAAGTGGAAGTGTAAGGAGCCGATACGAAGAAGCGGGGAAGCGGGTATACGCCCCTCAGAGGCACAGTAAGGAAGTGGGAGTGAGAGTGAGTTACCGAAAATGGAAAATCCCTAACCAGAAATAAGAAGGGTGGATACGTATTTAGAATTATCGAAAAACCCCTGGCGCCGACAGACCCACCCCAGTTTTGACTGCGTCAATAAAAGCGGGACCCCAACTGACAGAAATCAGTTTTGAGTTTGAGCCGCGGACGGCGGGCCAGGTTCGTTCGCCACTTTGCGGGCAAGAGAGTCCAGTTCGTTTGGCCTAAGTGAAGAAGTCCGTTCGACCCAAGCCGAAGTGAAGAAGTTCGTTCGACCCAAGCCGAAAAGAAGTTCGCGTACCGACGGCGGAGATGAGTGACCAGTAATTCAGACTCTGAAGAGAAGAAGTTAATTCGCGCACCGACGGCGGAGATGAGTGACCAGTAATTCAGACTCTGGAGAGAAGAAGTTTGAGTTGAGCCGCGGACGGCGAAAGAGTTCAGCCGTGGACGACAAGCAGAGATGAGCGCCCAGTGTTGAAACCGCGTCAAGATAGCTGACCAAGATTCACGCACACTTCTGGACTCTTCTTCAACCAAGAACAAGTAGTTTGAAGAGCGACTTAGAATCAGACCACAGAAATAAGTTTTTTTTTCGACTTTCGCCCAAAGACACACCGAAACACAAATTTCTTAGAGAGCAGACAACTGGAAGCCTTAAAGTTGCCTAGTAAAAGCGTCGTGCCACAATCCACAGAACGGGTCGGGAAGTAGACATAGTCCTATGTACCGAGCAAATAGACATAAAAAGTTTGTTACCTTTTTCTTTGATACGTTGAACCATGTGAGTTTTTATTTTATTTTATTATATACATAATTGTGTGTTATCACCCCCGTTAGACTCAACTTGCATTACAGACCCAACCCCTGTTTGATCTCGTCTGTCTAAGATCAATTCACAACGTGGGTAGGCAGACTGGAGATCAGTGCAGTTACCTTGGTAACCAGGCGTTGGAAGCGGGTTGGGAACGACGAGGCTGGTATCAATCTAACCAAAGGGTTAGAACGTCACGTTTGGAGCAGCGAGGAGCGAACAGCTGACGCCGCGGCAAAGACGTCACAGTTGGTGCTGTCCGTGACCAGGATATCAGAGCCTGGGGAGCACGTGACGTCACAATTGGCGCCGCGACCGGGATCGAACGACACAGTCGACGCTGCGACCGGGGGACGACGTCACAGCTGATTGAAAAAGATCGATAACTTTATTAATTGCTGTGGCATATGGCCTAGTGCTCCTGCTATCTATTTAGAGATATTTTTCTCGCTAGAACTATTACGACTGTGCAGTGAGTTCGATCCTCACTGGGTGCGTCATAATTTTGGCCTTGTGCTACAGCTAAGCTACGCCTGGAAAATCACTATATTCATTGTTGATTGAAAAAGATCATTTTCTTTTTAATTGCTGTCTGATATAGTCTAGTGCTCTTGCTATATATTTAGAGATGTTTGATAATACCCAAAGAAAAATCTGCATTGTTATTAGTCCTGACTGGCATTTCGACTTCCGTCACACTCCCACCACCAATGTAAGTTCCCTATGCCTTTTCTATAAATACTTTCATTATAAATGTTCTTCTGAAATCACTACTACATTGACGGTAAAATCTCATCATCTTCCACTCGAAATGACTAGATGGAACCGTAAGTTCTATGCTAACAGTTTCTTCTCTCGCACTTCCCGTTTGCGGAACACTGTTGCGGCATCTTACAATTCCAGGCAATTTGATTTTCAAAAATTTATATGCAATCTCAATCGTTATGTTTACTGTCCTCTTAAATTCTTTTCGTTTATTGTTTTCGCTCCTTGATAATATTTTTCTTATATTCTTTTTAATTTAAAGAAAACCAGGAAATTTTAAGGTTCCATAAGGTTATAATTTATTTCACCAGAGATTTTCTTGTCCCCTCGATCATGTGATATATATATATATATATCTTTCGGAATATCCCAGAAAAATATCTTTTTAATTAGGACAATAATAATAAACAGTAACCCCGAAGTTGTGATATTTGGTGAATATGGCTGATGAATCAAACTTTCTTAGCCAAGTTATAACAATTTTCTGATTGGTTATCATTGTTGCCTGTTGTCTACCATTATCTTGATTTGACTAATTCCTAATATACATTATAATTCTATTTTTCTTATGTGGAAGCCACACATCAAAGTGATTAACATAACCGAATTGGTGCAAATTATTTTCAATATTGAATCTGCATTGATGTGTTCCAGGTTTTCTAAGATTAATCGACCACAAGTTTTTTGACTTAATCGATACTGACTTTACAAATAACTTTTAACATATTCGATCATTTATAAAGGTACAGTCATTTTTATCTTAAAATACAAAGTATAATAAAAGAAATGTACGCTGTACGACAATATTATCGGAAACGATCTTTTAATGAAATTGATTCAAACTAAACACTCCTATTGCCAAAACCGAAACGAACATTTTAGTCTACAATACTTAATTATATGCGAGCTAATTTTCTATCTAATCTTTATATGAGAGATAATTTTCAAAGATGTCTAGTGGTACAAATGTACAGTCGGATATAATGGCAGGATGTTACTGAAACGGAAAAATAATCAAGTTTATCAGAGTACGTGTTTATTTTATAAATTGAATGCCCGGTTACGAAATACGTTTGGAAGATTATATAACGCTATTTGGTTTTAGCATTTTCACCTGTTACAAAATTTGTCGTTTGAAGCTGGACCTTTCTGTGAACTGAACAAATATATGTCAGCATTCATTCCAATGTTTTCAACATGAACTAGCCGACATTTGTTTTAAGACAATGAGAGGATTATTTATTTATCCTAAGATATATTGTCATTATACGGCGGTGATTGTTGTGCT
>CAHIKZ030001094.1:562500-570000 GCA_903632075.3 Acanthosepion pharaonis | reverse complement strand
TAATGACTTTTATACTGTCTCATTTTTTGTCTCATTTCACTCCCTCTTTATAAAGGAAAAATCCCTGATTGACAATAAGATATAATCTATATTACCATCGAATATTGGTAATCATTTATCATTTAATGTCGTTTTAAACTGTCTCATTTTCTGTCTGCTTTTACTACTTCCTTATAAAGGAAAAATCCCTGATTGACAAGAAAATATCATCTTTATTCCAATCAAATATTGGTAATTATATATCATTTAATGTTTTTTTTATACGGTCTCATATTCTGTCTGTTTTCACAGCCTCTTTATAATGGAAAAATCCCTGTTTGTCAAGAAAGTATAATCTATATTCCCATCGAATATTGGTAAATTTTTTATCATTTAATGTTTTTATATACTGTCTCAATTTCTGTCTATTTTTTCTGCATATTTATAATGGAAAAATCCCAGATTGACAAGAAAATATCATCGTTATTCCCATCGAATGTTGGCAATTATTCATCATTTAATGTCTTTTTATACTGTCTCATTTTCTGTCTTTTTTACTGCCTCCTAATAATGGAAAAATTCCTAATTGACAAGAAAATATCATCTTTATTCCCATCAAATGTTGGCAATTATTTATCATTTAATGTCTTTTTATACAGTCTCATTTTCTGTCTCATTTTACTGCCTCGTTATAATTGAAAAATTCCTGATTGACAAGAAAATATCGTTGTTATTCCCTTCGAATATTGTTAATTATTTATCATTTTAATATTGTCTCATATTCTGTCTGTTTTACTGCCTCCTTACAATGGAAAAAATTCCTGATTGACAAGAAGATATCATCGACATTCCCATCCAATATTGGTAATTATTCATCATTTAATGTCTTTTTATACTGCCTTATTTTTTGTTACTTTTTACTGCATCGTTATAATGGAAAATACTTGATTGACAAGAAAATATCATGGTTATTCCCATCGAATATTGGCAATTATTCATTTAATGTCTTTTTATACTGTCTCATTTTCTGTCTGTTTTTACTTCCACCTTATAATGGAAATCCCTGATTGACAATAAGATATCTTTATTCCAATCGAATATTAGTAATTATTTATCATTTAATGTCTTTTGATACTGACCCATTATCTGTCGGTTTCACTGCATTCTTTTAATGGAACCATCCCTGATTGACAAGAAAACATCATCGTTATTCCCAAAGAATATTGGTAATTATTTTTCTTTCAATGTATCTTTATACTGTCTCATTTCCTGTCTGTATTTACTATCTCCTTATAATGGAAAAAATCCCTGATTGACAAGAAAATATCGTTATTCCGAATCGAATATTGGTAATTATTTATTATTTAATATCTTTTTATACTGTCTCATTTTCTTTTTTACTGACTACTTATAAAGGAAAAATCCCTGATTGACAAGATAATATCATCAATCGAATAGTGGTAATTATTCATCATGTCTTTTTATAATGTCACATTGTCTTTTTTTTACTGTCGCATTATAATGGAAACTCCCTGATTGATAAGTTTATAACATGGTTAAACCCCTCAAAAATTGGCAATTATTTATCATTTAATGTCTTTTTATACTGTCTCATTTTCTTTCTGTTTTTACGGACTCGTTATAATGGAAAAATCCCTGATTGGGAAGAAAGCAACACCTTTATTCCCATCGAATATTGGTAATTATACATAATTTAATGTCTTTTTATACTGTTTCATTTTCTATCTATTTTTACTGTCTCCTTATAAGGGAAGAGATCCTTGATTGACAAGAATATATCATCGTTATTCCCATCGAATGTAGGTATTTATTGTTTTCTGTAAAAATGTACAAATGTTTATTTTCGTCTTTACCCAGTAATGAATATACTGGAGACAATTTAAATAAACATCGATATATTTTCTATAACTTTGTCGTTGATCTGAAACAACGATTTTTTTTCCAATAACAAAATCACTTTTAACAACCTCTTTAATAGAGTTTCTTTCTTACAGGTGAAAAAATTTTTCAAAAATGTTTGAATTTATTTAACGCCATGCAACTTTTAAATATGTGAGGGAGTTAAGAAGAGTTAACAGAAATGTCTGACGTAAAATATAATATTTGAAGAGAGAAGTGATTAGATTATCTTCTTTGGGGTTAGGCCAAAATAGCTGATCCTTAAAACCGCTGGAGTGTTCGACAATTGCAAGAAGCAGCATTCAACATCTTATCGGTTGCTTGGTTTTTAAATCATTCAGATTTCAGTAGGGTATTGCTTTTCTTGAGCCAAAATTGCATTCCAAAGCTAAGCAGAATATTAAGAAACAGAAAAATTTCGCAAGAAACAAAGAAAAATGTACTAAACTGCTACGTGATACTTATCCTCCTATACATATTTCGATACTGGACAATCTCCTGAAAGATGAATAAAAGACTTAAAACAGCAGAAATGCGGTTGTACAGAAGATGCTGAGCAACGATGAAGTTTTAGAGAAAATAGAAACAAAAAATAAACATACTTAACATCAGGAAGAAACAGTTGAAATTTCTAGGGCACATAATGAGGAAAGAAGGCTTGGAAAATCTGATACGCACACGGCAGAAAGGACAAATCTGATACGCACGCGGCAGAAAGGACAAACACATAACCTACATAGTAAGGATGAGTAAATGGATAGCGGAATAAGATTTAGGAGAAATAACAAAAATCTACGAAAGGCAGGAAATTGTGGAGGGCCATGATCGTCTACATCCTGAAGGGACGCATCGTATAAAGAAGTTTTTTTTTCTTAGCTAGTAGATTTCAGGGCAGAAGCATGTCAATAAATTGAAAATATATGTGTCAATGGTATAGTTGCGCATTATATCAACAGTTACCTAAATGAAATCAGTTTGTATATTGGGCATCTGCTTCTTTTCTTTAAGGTTAATTCATGTCAAGAAGGCTGTAGAATGTATCGGCCGAACTGTTGAAGTTAGAAGTTGAAAAATTCAGGGAAATTCCATTATCCGAAAACAAAACAAATATAGTTATTTTTTTTTTAAGCATTTCACCCCCATCATGGCGGGAATACCACTAGCACGCAAGGGGTTACAGAGAGTGGGAGGAAGAGAATAGACATGATAGAGGAAAGGATGAATCGAAGGACGGGGAATAGATCAAGGCATCTGGAGATGTCGATTGATATTGCATTTGAATATTTGGAGATTATAGGTATCAGGGAAGCAAGTAAGAGGAAGGGAGTTCCGCAGACGGGAAGAGCGAGACATGAAGCTATTGGAGTAGAAGAGACAGCTATATTTAACCGTTTCGACAGCGAAAGGGTGGGACTGAGATACCAACCTTGTGGCACGTTTAAATTCATGCAGTTTTGGAACCAGCGAAAATTGCTCGTCGGAGCATTTACCGTGAAAGTAAATTGTAGAAAAGACAGAGGGAAGCGATTAAATTTTCTTGTTTCTTATTTGTTAAATATCGAACACCTGCTTGAAAATTTCTAAATGTCTATCACCGCTTATGTTTTAAGATACCAAATCGGCAACGAAATATATTTTGGTTCTAACGGATTCAGATCGAGTCGTGTCTGAAAGATCATGACATCAATGTTTGAATCACTGAAAGAACGCAACACAATACAGTAATCATCATTGAGAGCCGCTCAAGGTAGAGAGTTACTATTAAAAGGATTATGATGAAATGAAGTATTTGATATGAGTCAAAAAGAAGGTGGTAGAAAGTGAAGATTATGAAAATAAGGAGGATAGATGATTACTGGTCCTTAAGAGCCGCTCAAGGTAGAGAGTTACTATTAAAATGATTATGATAAATAAGGTGTGTGATATGAGTGAAAGGGGAGATGGTAGAAAGTGAAGATTTGATGATATGCTGGATGGGTAGCGATCGACACTTAAATTGAAAAGGTTAAGATTGTAGTGTCCAGGAAAGCACCCAAACAGGGTACAGAGGAAATGAGGGTGTTTCGATTTCCTAGAAGTAGTATAGATTCCGCAAGCTGTTAAGGGCTTAACTTGTGGAACTAAAGAATGAAGCCATAAAATAGAGACAGAGAAGCGATAGGTTTGTGAAGTTGCGTCTGTGGGAGAAAGGCTGCCGAATGGAGAATAAGTCCCCCTCCTCACAGCAAGAACGCGTAAATGGTTTTCAACTTTATCAAAGCTGGAAAGTGACTCATAAGCAGCGCTAACCCGGTTATGGCTGCAATCTAACATGATACTTGAAACCTAAAAATAGGGCATTAGAATCAGTTTATGCTACGTCTTTAAATATTTTTATTTGGCAAGTTAACTAGTCATAATTTTACATTTTCCAAAACGAGGCTTTTGGCCAACAACGTTTTCTGTTTTTTTTTTTTCTTTTTTTTCTAGATCGATTTATTAATTCCTACAATAATGTTTTATTTTGTCCACTAATTATCCCATCTGCACATATGTGAATTCGACGCTTCTTTTATTCAATTCGGGTTTGTTACATTCTCTTACACGCAAATACCCTAAGAAAAAGTATGAATCCCTCTCTTCTCTTCCAAGATATGAACTGAACTACTGGACTGCCTGGTCCTACAGCCTTCGTAGGCAACCAGTTCACCATAAAAAGAAACGACAGTTTACTACGGGAAAACCTTCTGCCTAGTCAATCATGAATCGAAAGAGACTTGGTCACCCAAACGTGTATCACGTATGGCACTTAACTGACTGACACATTAATACCCTTGGAGAAGGTATGAATACATCTGTTCTCGCTCCAGAATAGCAGGGCAGATTGGGTTCTATAGACTTGATTGGCAACCAGTCTACGGCAGAAAGAAACGGCAACTTACTGCTTCGAAATTTTCTGCCTCGTCAGTCATGAATCGAAAGAGACATGATCATCGAAGCATGTATCACGTATGGCAATTAACTGACTGACGAGTAAATACCCTTGGGCAAGATATAAATCCATCTCTTCTCTCTTCAGAAGAACAGGACTGACAGGGTCCTACAGCCTTGGTTGGAAACCAGTCTATGGCAGAAACAAATCGCAGCCTACTGCTTCAAAAGTCAGTCATGAATCGAAAAAGATATGATCTCTCAGGCATGTATCACGTATGGCAATCAACTGACTAAATTGGCCCATACAATTTCAAAAATCAGTTTCGCGACCTCATTTCTGATATTAATACGATTAAGTCAATGGCTTAATAATTCTCCATCATGCGTTTCAAACAAATGGGGTGATTAGAATAAAAAAATTGGACAGAATTCTTAATAATTTAAAAATGTTTTTTTAAATAATTTTCATTAATTTCAAAATTAAAAAGCTTTGTCCCAGAATGCTAGAATTTAAAAATTTAGAATTTTAAATTGGTGTTAGAAAATTTCCGGATGTGGTTGCAACAAGGAATATGAATATCTCGTGTGATTTTTTTCTCCAGAAAGAACTATCGTCCCTGTCTGTCTATTTGAAACTGAAAGTTAAACAGAAATCTAATATCTTCACACATATCTGAACTACGAGCATCAGTTGTTTCTTTTTTTTCATATATGGAAGGTAATTTTGGATTATCAAATCTATGGATTAAACAACGTGATCTAGGATTCAAAGGATACCGCCGAGCAATAACTAAGCAGTAAGAAATAAAACCAAGTCAAAATATCTCCAGACAGGATCAGCGGAACGAGAACAGTTATTCCCTGAAGACAGACTCCTGATGAAAGCCGAAGAGCACATCAACTGAAACGTCGTGCTAATAACAACAAATATGAGGTCAATAGTCCACTTGAAAATAATGCAAATAATTATAGCTCCTACTCATCCCAGAACTTAAGACAGAAGTTATGAAATCTTAAGATTGAATATTGAATATGTCCAATAATCAGTTGAAATGAATATATTTTTATTGGCAAGTATTTCGTGTTTCTTTTTCCTTCACAAAAGGTTTTCTTGTAATGAGTTCTATTTTCAATTTTCTTACAGATATTAAAAAAAATCAGTCAATGTTCATACTTGCTATTTATCGAATGTAAAGCCAGAAAAGAACTCAAATGAAAAAGTTTGCGAAAGGCGTTAACAAAGCCATTTTGTTTCTTGTTGCTCGTTTCGATTTCTGTTGCTGTTAAAAATGAAATAAGCGAATTATTGAGCAAAGCGCATGGAATAACAGGAGCTCGTCATACAACAAATGATGAAATTTTCAGGAGAATATCAACTACAAATAAACCGTTGCTAACAATTAAAAAGAGACAGCTGACATTTCGAAGACACTTAATGTAGAAGGAGGATTTGGAGAAATTAACACTCACGGGATATATTGAATTCTTTAGAAGCAGAAGAAAATAGCAGGTAACCTGCTTGGCAATGACGGAAGGAAGAAAGACATGTCTGGTAGATAAACAAAGGTCAGAAAAATTCAAGTCCTGCTGAATTCAAGAAAGTACAGAACATCCCTGAAAGGACAAAGCACATAGAGAAGGGATGTAAAGAACTGTTTTTGTTAGATTAGCTGACTGACATCCGCTAACGTCTTTTTTTATATATATATACCTTTCAAGACACGATCATGTCTCTCTACAGCTTCTCACCCTTTGTTGCTCTAAGCAATGTTTATTTCGTTTACCCCTCCCTGTCCGCTTTTGAATATTTTCAGCTATGTTACTTGTTGATTACCTCTGTCCGCCTTTCTTTTGAGTGCCATATTCTCTGAGCCGTCTTTCTTTTTTATGTTCCCTAGACATTTTAACTGTCTATTTCTGAACAGATAGTTATTTTCCAAGCATAGCTTAGATGTGGCACAAGGCCGAAAGTATGGTGCATCTAGTGAGGATCGAACTCACTTTTCAGTTGTAACTGATCTAGCGAGACAAGCTTGCTAACCATTACACCACGCCGAAGTGCCCGTTCTGAACAGATATACTTAGTATAGCATGTCTAAGCATACTAGATCATAAAATGGCAGTTGAAATCTCTAGGATGCATGATAGGGAAAGAAAGCTTAGAGAAAATTTCTTTCTGTTTCCATTAAAAGATTTCTACTCATATGTTTCACTCATGGTATCCGAAATATCTTTCTATAGAATTATATCTCAGTTGGCTTGGCTTCTCTTGTTCAGCGAAGAAAGGCTCCAGCATTCACTGCAACTTAAGAGACTGTTATACAGTAGATAGAAAATCATGTTTGGCACAAAGACAAATTCATGAAGCAACTAGTGGGTAGTCAACTCACTATGAATAACTTACAATCAGAACATTTCCCATCAATAATATTACCAATTCTCGGACTTCAATTTTAATATAAACAATCAGCATGGCCCGGCGTTACCCGTGCTTGATTCAAAAATCGTACGACTCATACAGCAATGGCTATCACTTGACTTAAAATGTTTTTGCCCTTCCTTGCCTTTAAAGGAGTGCCCTTTGCCGTGCTAATGTTGCTACATGCCTTACTTCTTGCTTATCTCACACTGCGAATTTTTTCTAAGCTCTATACTAAACATTAAATCTGTTACAAAAAAAGAACTAAA
>CAHIKZ030001094.1:492500-557500 GCA_903632075.3 Acanthosepion pharaonis | reverse complement strand
TCGTCATTTTCCAATATCTCTTCTTTACGTATTGACGTCTCATTTTTTCTCATCGCTGAAATATACAAAGTTTATTTGCTCCTAAAGGTGATGAATTTTTTTATTTATTTATGCCTTGTTTGTTTTTGTGTTTTTAAGGCTTCATTCTTTTACTATTTGTAGTCATTTAAACATTTTATGTGATATCAGATTCTTTTCTTAGTGACAAAAATTAACTGCGTATTTTGTGTTGGTCGATTATATGCGATTTAATTGAAATATTATTAAATAAATGACGATAACGTAATTCTTGCGAAACCAGTGTATATGGTGTTTGAATAATTATTATAAAAGATCCACTTTCCAAGTAAACATACATATTCATCATTGATTGTTTTAATACTTAATACATGTTATGGGATCTTACCCATAATAAGAATAATGGACTATTCCATACTTAATAAATACTGCGCCTCAGGAGTAGGCAAGTCGAGTCAGTAGTTCAAGTCGAGTCAAGAGTCGAGTCAGAGGCAGTCCGAAACAGAGTCGCGTTCAGACAATTATTCCAAGACATTGGAATAGTGATACTGGTGGAGACTACATTGTTCTCTCTACAAAACCTGATTGTTCATACTAACACTTCTACTTCTCTGTATATATTCCTGTTTGTAATATATCTGTGTTATTCCATACCTGTATTCGAGTTCTTCTTTATTGGTTCTACCTTGGACTATCACCGTGGTACAAGGAACCGGACCATAACAATACTAAACTTTAGTTTTTAATGAGTGACCATTTTCATATGTTTGGCATTATCGGGAGGTTATGTGCTTTTATGTTTATCAGAAATTGGTACTTATTATTTTATCATGGATATATATATATATATATATATATATATATATATATATATATATATATATATAAACACACAAATTTCCAAGAGGATAGAATCCAGAAAGAACTCAATGTTCAGGACAGAGTAAGAAAATAATAAATAAATATAGATAAATAAAGATAATATAAAAGGCTCAAACACTAATATTCCATAGTTATAATTTATTACATTGGAATCGTAATCACGATCCAATTCATCAGACCTACAAATTCAAGGTCTGTTGATTTGGATCGTGATTACGATTCCGATGTAATAAATTATAACCATGAGATATTGGCGTTTGAGACTTATATATATATATATATATATATATATATATATATATATATATGAAGAGAGAGGCAAATAAAGATAACACACGCTCACACACACATATATAAATATGATATGATAAAATAGAGTTTGAATGTTTGCTATATTTATGAATTAATGTAGGTATCTCCACGATTTCGGCATAAATTTTCTATATTTAAGTTTAAAATGAATTTTTTACAACGAAAAAACATTCTTGAAGATTTTATTTTAGCTTTAAAAAAAGTTTAATCATTAAATTTATGATTTCCATTAATTAAACAATTCTGGTGTATTTCAGATAGAAACTATATACATTTGATTGTCAAATTTAAATTCAAATTTTTAAATTTTCTTAAAATCGGCCATTTCCTTAATTTTAAGAAATTTGTAAACAAAAACACAAATTTATCGATTTTGAAAATATTTAAAAAATTTCTGACACGTTATTTTAGTAAAATTAAAAATTTAAAGTTAAAGTAATCTGATTTGAAAGAAATCTTTGTTACTTATAGCATAAAAAAATAATATACAACCAATTATTAACGAGCGATCCTGTTCATCTGTTCAAACTATTGATGGATTGTTGAATGACGAACCGATGACAGCTACTACTGATGACCATAAGTGACATAATTTTTAAGTCTGAGTTTTTTAAAAAAATTATTCTATTTGAGTATGACACACACTAATGGAAATACAATACATAAAATAAAATTATTTAGTGAAATAGTAAATGAAAAAAAGAAAAATTACTTTAAAATTTAAAGTTTACGCTTTTAAAGTTGAAGGGAAAATACAACTTGTAAGAAACGAAATGTTATGAAAAGGTCACGTAAAGGGACAAAACCCTTAGATCACGTGACCTTGTTATAATAATGGCAATTTCTGTATATCATACATGGAAATAAGGAATGTATTAAGTAAACAAATACAACATAAAAAATTATTTTTAAAAAAAGTAGCGCAACTAAATTTATTAATCTTAGCAATTTTGGACTCGTAAATTATTTTTCTACTTAATTACTACATCACCTCGAGGAACCCTCCTAATACAGAGCTTTACACGATTTTAAACTATTATAAATTATTATAATTAAAATTTCTTAAAAAACGAAAAAATTCTTGTAAAAATTAATTATTCATCAGAAAAAAATTATTTCTTCAAACAATAATGTCCTTAATATTACTTATTTACAAAAGTAATTAAAAGCTTTTCTAATTAAGTAATATCATAGTTTTATTGGATTCATTATTTTTCAATTCAGAGCAGATTTTCAGTTAGATAGCTCAAATTTGAAAAAAAAAAAGTAGGTTATTTACCATCTTCGAAGACTCCTTACTTTTAACAAAAAAAAAAAAAAAAATTCAGGAACCAAAAAGGTTTTGGGCGACATTTCATTAAATTACGTAAATGTGGGGTAACATATTTTAAAAAATTATATTTTTTACCAAAATTTTCTAAAAAAAAATATTTCAAAAATAATTTCATTCATTTGTGAATAAGTCCTGAAAATTTCATTAAAATCCAACAATTAGTTGATTTTTACAAGAATTTCCAAATCAATATGTTTTCAACGGAAGAAAATCGCAAAAAAAAAAAATGTTATTTTCTGTGACGCCGCGATGACGTAAAAAAAGAAGAATTTAACCAAAATTTCGAACGTGTTAGAAAGGATTAAAAAATTTCAAAAAATAAAAAAAAATCACTTTGATCTTTCATCTTAATAATAACATAAGCATTTTGACGATAAAAAATTATTTTAGTTAAGTTTGTGGCATTTTTCATTACGCTATATGCTGTTTTCCCGCGAAAACAGTGAACATGCTTAAATTAATGGATTAAAGTGCTGAATATTATGGATAGAGCGAATGTTTATATAAAAGTGAACACTGTCGTCAATACCCAGAAGTGACAGATTGAACATTGCATGAAACGGACTGTTGCTACTCGGTGGAGAACTCAATGACTATATATATATATATATATATATATATATATATATATATATATATATATATATATATATATATATATATAAATGTAAAAGACAATATGGAAACTGTAATATTATCCGACGCGATTCGTCCAATGTGTACTTTTTTTCAAGGGTTCAAAAATTCCACATTCGACGAAACACGTCGGATAATATTACAGTTTCCATATTGTCTTTTACATTTATAATTATTGTCTTTTTCTACGGGTTACCTCTGAAAATATATATATATATATATATATATATATATATATATATATATATATATATATATATATATATATATATATATATATATATATATATATATATATATATATATATATAAAAGTGAACATAGAAATCAACACCTAGAGGCGACAATCTGTTTCATGCTAGATGCAAACGTGAGGCCACCGATTACATCTAGCATGGCCTGACGATTGCATCTAGCATGAAACAGATTGTCGCCTCTAATCTCTATCTCTGATATTGAACACTTTATCCCATAAATATAGCATATCTTAAGACTATATTTCTTCATATATATATATATATATATATATATATATATATATATATATATATGAGCTTTCCTAAATTTATATTTAAAAAATCAACAGTACATAACAAGGAGATATTCCTCCGATAAGCGCTTTAATTACCAAATTATAAAAATATCACAAATACATGTGAAATATTTTTTTTTTAACTTAGGACTAAAGACCTATCAAAATACCAATACTGACAGAAGCAGAAAATAGACACAAATCGAAATTCACCTCATGACTTCGAGGCCGACGTAATCACTTAAATGGATCTTGCCCTTAGCCAAATCATTATAGCCGGAGATAACAATTTAATGGTTCCTACTCCAAAAGAAATCATTAAAGACTGCTTAAGCATTTTAACAGATTCTTCTATTATCCAAAACATTAAAGTCTGTTTAAACACATCCTATTCTGAACCTAATCATTAAAAACTACTTAAACACGTAAGCAGAAGCCACTCCAAACTAAACCATTACAGTCGGTTTAAACACTTAAACAGATCCTATTCGTAACCAAAACATTATAGTCTGCTTAAACAGTTTAAAGGTTCTCAATTTACCAAATCATTAAAACATACTTAAACACGTATTCTACTCCTATCCAAACCACCAAATCCTGTTTAAACACGTAAAGATATCCTATTCTTAAGCTAATCATGAAATATTACCTAAACATTTAAACAGTCCAAACTAAATTATTAAAGTCTGATTAAACACATAAACGGATCCTACTCTTAATCAAATAATTAAAGCCTCATTAAACATAAACGAATCCTATTTTTTAGCCAAATCGTTAAAGCCTGATTAAACATATAAACGGATTCTACTCTTAACCAAATCATTAAAGCCTACTTAAACACATAAACGGATCCTACTCTTAACCAAATCGTTAAAACCTGATTAAACACATAAACGGATCCTACTCTTAAACAAATCATTAAAGTCAAAGTAAACACATAAATGGATCATACTCTTAGACAAATCGTTAAAGACTACATAAACACATAAACGGATCTTGCTCTTAACCAGATAATTAAAGTCTGATTAAACACATAAACGGATCCTACTGTTAACCAAATTATTAAAGTCTGATTAAACACACAAACGTTGCCCTACTCCTAAACAAATCGTTAAAGTCAAAGTAAACATATAAATGGATCCTAAACCAGATAATTAAAGTCTGATTAAACACATAAACGGATCCTACTGTTAACCAAATTATTAAAGTCTGATTAAACACACAAACGTTGCCGACTTTAAAGTCAAAGTAAACATATAAATGGATCCTACTCTTAACAAATCGTTAAAGCCGACTTGAACACATAAACGAATACTACTCTTAACCAAATTATTAAAGCCTGATTAAACACATAAACGGATCCTACTCTTAACCAAATTATTAAAGCCTGATTAAACACATAAACGGATCCTACTCTTAAGCAAATTATTAAAACCTGATTAAACACATAAACGGATCCTACTCTTAAGCAAATCGTTAAAACCTGATTAAACACATAAACGGATCCTACTCTTAAGCAAATCGTTAAAAATTAAATACTAAACGGATTAAATAAATCGTTAAAGCCTAAAACAGATAAATGACCCTACTCTTAAGCAAATCGTTAAAGCCTACTTAAACAGATAAATAACCCTACTCTTAAGCAAATCGTTAAAGTCTGCTTAAACACAAAGGAATCCTACTCTTAACCTAACCATTAAATCCTGCTTAAACAATTAAACGTGTCCTACGCTTAAACAAATCGTTAAAATCTGCTTAAATACTTAAACGGATCCTACTCTTAACGAAATCAATTTTGTAGCAACATAAGTGAAGGTGTGGCCGATGTAGCCACCTAACATAAAAATTGAAATTGTTGGCTAGTTTCCATAATATTCGTGAACCTTACTAGTTTCAGATTTGGAAAGAGACTCATTGGCACATTGGGACTGGAAATGAGGGAATAATAGCAAGTAAACATGGAAAGATTGGATCCAGGTTAAAGGATACATTCACAGAAAGAACATTGATGATTTATAGGAAGCTGGAAAGTGTAAGACGAACAGGATTTTCACTCATAACTATTTCAATTATCCATTCGTAATCAATATGGAACAGCGATCTGTTGGAAATATTTATTGCACATTAGCAATCTGCTTAAGGCTTCGGACCTTTTCGAGATTTAGAAGAGGGTCCTTTTTATAATATCGCTACGGTGTTAAATGTTACCCCAATTTTTACAGAGTTATTGGACAGCTGTTTTGTGTACGAAAACATATATTTGGTGGGTTCAAAATTATTTCTTTTAAATAAAGAAAAACGGATACACATTGCTGGTTGATTAGGAATTCCATTAAAAAAGTTTTAGTCTCACTATATGAAAGATTAAAAATTGCCAATAAAAGCCAATTATAAATGAGTTACAAGTTCATTAAATTTGCTCATCAAACAGAAACAAAAAATAACCTCACTGAAAAATCAAGAAAAATATAAAATATAAAAGCAGATATTGAAATCACTTCACCTTTTGTTATTCGAAATCACTATCAATTTTGTCATTTGAACGTGTTTTAAGTTAAGAATCGTATAGAATTTTACCAACAGGCGAACGGATGGAGTGAATTAGGGCAAGATAGACGAAGGAATAGTCAGTATAATGTTGTAGAAGTAAAATTGAATTATCCCATGTGAGAAAGGTGGGACATGCCGACAGGGGGTTATGTAAATTATCAAATCTCGACTTCATTCTCCACTAGAAAAACTAATTTAAAACATTCTAAATAAAACTTCGATAGCCTCATCAAGACACAACTTATTACAGTAAACAACACCAAAATTGGATGCAATAAGCTTCACTAAATAGTGTATGTGTATTACCCGATTGCCTATAGAGAAACGTAAAACCAGATAAACCAAACTCATCAGCACCGCCCATAATTTGACACACACCCTAATCCCTTATATCCCTCACGCAAAAATTTACCTAAACTTTGTCTATCGTATGAAGCAAAGAAATTTAGCGTTAAATTTACTGACGAATTTCACTCGAATAATTCACTCACATAAAAATTGATAATGGCACATTTTCCCTGTTAGAACTTCCTAACTATTTTACTGTAAAAGGCAATATATATATATATATATATATATATATATATATATATATATATATACACACACACACACACATACACACGCACACACACACACACATACACACACACACACACACATATATATATATATATATATATATATATATATATAGTAAAAAAAAAAGAAAAGTAATATATGTAATCCGGTGTTCTGACTGATATTTTTATTTTTACAAAACAGTGCTCAATGTAAATTTACAGAGCATAAATATTATAAATTAACTGATTTAAAAAAAGGACCCCTATCCTACCGAGACTAACCCATTTTCAAACGTAACTCATAATTTGATACAATAATAGTTAATAAAAAAGAACACACTACCACCCCTGTCTAAATGATTGGATTTCTCTGTATCCTTGGAAACAAAAATTATAAATGTATGTGCTTTTAAAACTCAGTAAATTTTAAAATCAGTTATTCCAAAATTCGCTTGAAGTTGAAACAGAACTAATGCTTTTAATTTAATTTAATTGACCATGAAGCTTTTGTTTTCCGTTTTTGAAACATGGTAATTCCTGTGTAGCGATGAAACCATATTTTTAAATCAGTTAATATATATATAGCACCCACATCACACAAACAATTCTTCGAAAACTTATACTTCTCTTATGTCACAAATATTTTTATGTTCATTATAGTAACATTAACGAACTAATTGATTGTGTAGCCATGAGGCCACCACTTGGTCTTACTTTAATTTCTGCATGGCAGAAACAATTTTAATATGTCTGTAATATATTTTCGTGGCATAGGAAGACATTCATATTAACAAAAACATGAGACAAAATTTTAAATAATATTTTAAGACACTTTTGTGGAAAACTGTTCTTGTTGTGGCCTGTTAGAGGCCAGATAAAAAGACAAAAAGAAGAAGATAGGTTGAACAAGTGTATTGAAATAACAGAACATATATACAAAATAAGAGTGTTATTAGTCAGCAGATAGAAGTGTCTGTCTGAACTATTACACTGCGTCCCGACGTCTCGTGTGTTAGTATTTATGAAGGAGGAAGAGTTCATACTAATATAGATAAGTCACCATAACACTTAGGAGCTTAATGCTAACATCCGAAACCATTTCCCTGGTCTCTTAGAAGTCTTTATTAGTCCCAATTTGACAACTTCACTGTATAAAAAGGATAAACAAGAATTCTTGTCTACTTAGTGACCAAAATGAACGTTCTTACAGATATGATATTATCGTTGTAATGAAAATGATAGACAAATTCATTCTTTTTTTGGCCGCATTAATTGTTTGCAAAGAACTGAACAACATAAACAAACCTTAAATTCTTCAACAAAGTCGTCGGCCTCAAAATAAATTTAGATTTAAAGAGTTTTTTCTGCAAAACATTACATAGCCACAGCTGATACATAAAACACATAATTAACTTAATTTGTTATAAAAAGATCTACCATTATCCTAAATAAGGGGAAAACACATTAAGATATTAAAAATATTAGTTTGAGTAATAATTCATTTTTCTTTTGTGGAGCCGAGTGTAATGAGTCAAGTCTCGTATTTACCTTTCAACATACGCGACAGTTAAGATTAAATGTATAGTACACTTAATTTAGTTTTGGCACGGCATTAGATTGCCGTAGTTAGCGGATGAAAGAATCAATTACTTCATACCAATAAAGGAAAGACTGAAAATGCATTCACGTTAATTAAGGAAGTTCAAGCAAAGGAGTAGAGCTTTGGAGACATCTACTACAATCTGTAGAGTTTATGGTCAAGAAGTCATAATTCACCGGGAAGGATTAAATTAGCTTACAAAAGTTTGTTCTAGAAAAACGTCACCGGAAGATAAAACCAAGCCAAGAAGACCATTTGACTTTTCTGATGAAACTCTAATGTCATTAGTGGAAGGACGACAAAATACTCAGGATTTAGCAAAGATGTTAAACAGGTCACAGTCTATCTTACACCAACATTAGAATAATGAGATATTCAGAAAGCTGAACGAAAATGACGATGCGTATGATTTATCTCCCGGATGTCTCAGTAATTTTCCTTTAACTCAAAGCTCCAAGTTTTGGATCACCACTGCTATGGCCTGGTAATCGAACTCACAACTCAGTGGATAAAGACGTTGGTCAGATCCAATATCTGGACTCAAAGAGTTGTGAGTTCAATACCAGGCCACAGCAATGGTGAACGAAGACTTGGAGATTTGAGTTAAAGGGAAATAACTGAGACACTTCGAAGAGGCATCGCCCGTGGTACTAGAATAATCTAGTCCGGTGGACAAAATAAAAGATTCGATTCGAAAGTGGATTGACAAGGATACATCTCTCCAATCGACACCGAAAGGCTGCACTTCAGACAAGTAAGGTAATATTGCGCGTGTATTTAGTTCGTAGTTTAGAGTTCTTAAAATTCAATAAAAAATTAAATGCACATTTATATGTCCATCAGCTGCAACGTGTCCTTAAAAACTTTTGGTGGAACTTCACTTGCAACTGAAAAAAAATCTTTTGCTTCATGACAAAGTAAGATCTTGTACAGCAGTAATAACATAAGGCAAAAACAAAATTGAAACTTGGTTGGTCTGTTCTACCCGACCCATGATATTTACATGACCCCCCCACCCCCCGCACCAATTGATTATTCCATTTTCCGATTGCTGCGAAATATTCTGTCGGGGACAAATTCTATAATGAAAATCAGATTCATGTGTCTATTGAAATCATTATTACATCAGAACCTGTGTAAATTTACTGAATATGTTGGTTCCAATGTGTACCAGGAATGATTGCAAAACACTTGACCCATCCAAATTTATAGGCAAAAGCACAAATGCATGCTGGGATGCATAAAATAGGCCGATTCTCGGTTTCATCTAACCCAGTTCCGGTCTGTCTTGTCTTGAAGTCAGAAGGTTACGTTCGCTTGTTCGAACATGCTTTTGTGTGTCAACCCTAATTCTTCTAAAACTTTTTGCCATATTACTGTTGCTTTGCCTTATTACTGTTAATTTGCCTTGCATAAATTGTTTGCTTGCTTTATATTATTTTTGCCCCGTTCTTTTCTTTTTTCCTGTTATTGTTTATTTCAAACATTATCACTTCTGTTTGTTGGACTCTTCTGCCATTTATTTATATTTCATCATGGCCAATCCCGCTATGTAATAAGTCTCGAAGTACTATCTGAGAATTGGTAATAAGTCAGAGTAAATAATTGTGAATATGCAATTGAATAAAATGTAATTGTACTCAAGTTTCGAAGATTAACCATAAATAGAAAATATTAATGACTCAATTTAATATAATTCACCGGTCCATACAAACTAAACTATTGTAATAAATATTATAAGATCCCTCATACAATAATTATGTTTAAAGCATCTAACCTAATCATTGTCAACAACAATGAGGCGCCATAGTCACTCTTATGCAAAAACAATTTCTTAAAGATTTACTTGCCACTTACTGAAATGTATTGCAATTTGCACACATATCAGTAATCATATCACAAACAAAATTATTATGTCTCCATTCCACTGAATGAAGATAACACAATTACAAAATATAATGTCGCTTGGAGTCGACGTAGTCTTAGTAAATTCTGTAGTAAGGATATAAGGCTCGCTCCCGGTTAGCCCACTCCTGGCGATTCTCAGTGTCAGTATATATTTTAACGAGCCTAAGTCATCTTCTGGAGATGTGTGTCCATCTCCACAACTACCCCACTTTATAGATAAGCACTTTCTTTAGTCGATGTGTTTTCTGACATGGGTGGAATTTCAACGTTTCAGTCGGATTACGTTTTCGCTTACTCTGGCGTTGAATTTTAATATTAGTTTTAGGAATAAGTACTTCAAAGGTATCGCAAAGTATTTCCATCGGGGAATTAAATTGTACCGGTTGCTTATTCTGTGCATATCATACAAAGAAGTCGTCAGATAATTTTTTCCTTCCTGCCAATTTTCCTTTCCGGCCTTTAAGCTTTTAAAGAAGACTTTAACGTCGATCTAAAATGATCTGGTAGTTTCAAAGTGTCGGTTTTTATTCATTACATTTTTTGTTTCCAAATCCATTTTTGTAAGGATAACGGAATTACTACTCTTTCCGCCTACAAAAGTATACCATCCCAAATAAAAAAAAAATGTTGTATTATTGTTAGCAGGTTTAATTTTAGTTTTAATTCATTTCGACTTAACGTCATTCATTGTTTTTTAAATAATCGTATCCTTTTTAGAATGAGTTTTGATATGGAATATCGTAACCGGCAATTCTTCAATATACACCAGGCTTTTAATTTCGCTTTCGGATTCCCGCGAAGCAATCACAGTATCTTGAAAATGTTCTTTACATTTCGATATCAATCTGGACAAGCCATCAAATTCCATCTTGAAATAATAGTTGAAAAAACATAGACGAACGATGTAGTCTGTTTGCATTATGTGTGCAGTCTCTTTCTTAGAACCAAATATACTTAATACTGGACGATGATCTGTTTGCTGTAGGAATTTACTTCCTAATATCATCCGATGAAATTTCTTTACAGCAAAAATTATAGCAAGCGCTTCCTTTTCAATTTGACTGTAGCATTTTTCCGTATTTGTTAAACTTCTTGAAGCTTGGACGACTGCATTCACTGTACCATCTTCGAATTTATGGGATATTACCGCTTGTATGCCGTATTCGCTCGTGTCTGACACTAATATTATTTGTCTTTACGGCTTGTAATGTGTCAGCGATACCTCTGAAGTTAACAGTTTTTTAATTCCTTCAAAAGCTTTTTGATATTCCGTCGATCAATTCAATTTCGTGCCCTTCTTAAGTGAATTATTCAGAGATGCTCGCAATTTGTATATATCTCACACGTAAATATTATAATAATTTGCTAATCCGAGAAAACATTGTAGGGTCACCAGATTTGTCTGGGGAGGTATGTCTTTAATGGGGTCTTCTTGCTTTTTCATGGATTATCTGAAATAAATATTTAATCTTATCGATAAAGAACTGACATTTCTGTACACTGAGTTTGAAACAATAATCAGGCAGTCTCTGAAATGTTTGCTGAATCAGTTTTACCTGCTGTATTTTCGCAGCGTTCTTGATAAGTATACCAGCTATGTAAGCGACGGCACCGTCTAATCTAGCCAAGATCGTGTCCATTATTTGCTGGAAAATACCTGGGGCTACTTTTACACCGAAGGGTAATCTTCTAAACTTGTAGAGTCCTTTATGTGTATTAATAGTCAAATACTTCGGGCATTCCACATCCTCTTCGATTTGAATATATGCCTCAATGTTTTAAAAAAGAAATCACTACCTTTTAAATTGACAAATATATTCTTGAGTTGGTAGGGGATATACATGTGGTAAAAAAAATCTGCACAAAACGAATTATTTAAAATATATATATATATATATATATATATATATATATATATAAAAACCGCTGGCGGGACCCGTTTTGAATAATTTATTTTTTAAATAACTTTGTGGTTTTCTAACCTATCAAGTTCACTGTTAATAAACTCCAACGCAAATGGTATAATTTTTTCTCGGATTAAAAACTGCTTTCACATTTTCTTTTAATTTGTAAAATGCTTTTGATTTTGTACATTTCCAACTTCTTTGAGAAAATAATAGTGAATTTATTTTTTTTTTTTTTACTCACTGTCTCTTTAGCTGTAATCTTTTTCTCTGTCGAACAATTAATTTTTCCACAGAATGAATTAATCGGCCAATTCCATCGTTCAAATTATTCTAGCCAATCGACGCCTAGAAAATTTGAGTTGGAATTTTTTAATGCGTAAATATCTGCTTTTTTAGTTTTACTCGCAAGAGCGATGTTACAGGTAATTTTTCCGAGAAAAATTAATTCCTTGTCTGATATCCCTCTTGCAAATTTATTGGTTCTTTTCAAGTTAGACTTGTTCGGTTCTGTTCCATGTTTGTTTATCAATAATTGTAATATCGCTACTAGTGTCCGAATGAAATATCGCCAGAGCGTTATTCATTTTTACTGTCGCAAATTTTCTATTATTTGAACTTTCTATTTTTTTTTAAGCTTGTAGCACTACTTTCAGCAAGTTAATTTGTGTATTTCTTTTTGACTTACATTTTGCAACATGTATTTATAAACAGAATTAAAAATATTGTTAGGTTTACTTCTGAATATAAATACATATTGCAAAATAAAATCCTTACATCAAAGGACTTAACACGTTGGTAAAGAATAGTTTTCTATTTGTGTTTATAAAACACACACACACACACACATATATATATATATATATATATATGTGTGTGTGTGTGTGTGTGTAAGATTTACAAATTCACATAGATATCCCATTTCTAGAAAAAAAAGATGGTGTGATGGATGCTGCTGACCTTTAGTATCTTTGGAGGTTACCTTAGTTCAATTTTGAAATAAAATAACATGTCTTGCCCAGTCAAGAAAAAAAAGCTCGACAGCACATTTTTAAGAGATTTGCAGATGCTTCTGGTGCTGTTCGGAACTCGGTCGTTTTGCTATATACTTTTGTGCTCATTTGTATTCTTTCTCACACGCTTCAACTGAAATCTTGAGCCTTGTAAAGCAGGCTTTATGCATTCCAGACATTTATACTGCATCTAGCTGTTAAAAATCTATTCGCTTATCGAAACCTTGAATGATTCTTTCTAAACGTTTAACAAAGTATTAACCATACAAAAATCTGTTAGAAACAGAATGCTAAATAGTTATGCAATAGTAATCACCTTCATGTCTGTGAATGCTTGACAATATCCTCACAGATGATGAAGAAACTTGAGGGAAAAGAAATATGGTTCTACAGAAGGATGGTGAGAATACCATAGACAGAGACTGTGAACAACGAGGAAGTTTTAAGGGAAATTAAAGCAAAAAAAAAAAGGCAGGATGTGTAGGATGAGAAAGATAGGGTTGAAATTTCTGCGACACATAATGAGAAAAGAATGCTTAGAGAATTTAACACTCATGGGACATATTGAAAGAATCATTGAGTATATCTCTGCCTAACGAGATTGTGTAAATGGATGACAGAACAGACACAGATGAATAGTAATGTTTTCACATTACTACGAAAGGTAATGGTATTGATAACATTAGCCGTTTCCTTATAAGGAACTGTTTGACATTAATTTACTTGGTATTTATTATGGCTGTCAGTTGGAATTTATGACACCATTCTCTTAGAATAATTGAGCTCATAACCATTATGTCCTCAAATTACTGGATTAAAGCGTTAGTTCGTGAATTTGGTGATATCATGATTGGGTGTTCAATCCCTGGGCTGGGCAGTGTTTACATGGACATAGTGGAAATGGCGAGGATCAACTGACCGGCACTAAAAATAAGACGAGATAATCCTAGACATGGGCAATAGATTAGGAACACTCTATGACCACCCCCGTATATTACAGGTTTCAGTTTGGAATTCCATGTAGTTAAATTAGATGTATATACACCTGATGAAGGCCGGAAAGTCATGATAACAACAACGAAGAAAAAGAGAATGATCCGAATGTAAATAGGATGAATAAATATTTTTTCGTGTGTAAAATGTATAAAAAAACTTTCTTTTTCTTTCTTATTTTACGCTGGGAGAAATATGCCAATGAATATTTTTCCTGGATCATTTTATATTACAGGTTATTTGCCATATGCAACACCGTTTTCTCCTCCCTTTTACAGCAGTGACTAGCGTTTTGCCTCTTTGCATTTGACAATAATTTCTAAAAGGTTTCCTTTAATCAGAAATAAATTATGCAGTCAGTAAGTTAAGTTTAAGATCAGTCGTAGAGGTTTGTCTACAATTTGTTGAAAGAAGAAAATCTTAAATATGATGGAAGTTTTAAATGATGATAGGAAGGTTTTAAATTTGAATTTGACGCTATATCAACGTTCTTTATCGATTCCGAAGGCTTTCTTATTGAATTCCAAGATTTGCATGGCGTAAATTACTTCATGTTACATTTGTATATCTGCTCGATCAGTCGTAAAAGCAGATTGAGCCTTTCGTTTTTTTTCTATTTTCTTTTTGTTTTTGGTTTACGATGATCTTTGTCTTTAACTAGAAGATCCATTGAAACTAAAAAGACGTTCAAAGCAAATTCATCGTAAGGAAAAATATAAACTGTCAGAAAATCTCAAAATTAACTCAGTGACACATATTAAAGTAGCATGGGAAAAATTATGTTTGTGATCACTTCTTCTATATATATATATATATATATATATATATATATATATATATATATATATATGTGTGTGTGTGTGTGAAAATTTTCTCAGGAGTTAACCCATAGAAAAAGACAATCCGTATAAAGATTAAAGGCAAAACGAAAACGGTATTAGCCGACGCGCTTCGTTTAATGTGAACTCTTTTCAAAGGAACTATTAACAACAAAAGAAGATGTCTTTAGCAACGAGTAGAATTTTAGAATATATGAATACAATAGCCTTTTTCTAAATTCTTCTCCTTGATAAGAACATTTTGTTTTAATGTTAATAGTTACTTTGTTTTTAATAAATTCATTTAGTTTTTTCTTGAAAAAGTCCACATTGAACGAAACGCGTCGACTAATAATACAATTATCTTATTGTTTTTTACCTTTACATATATATATGTGTGTGTGTGTGTGTGTGTGTGTGTGTGTGTGTGTGTGTGTGTGTGTGAGAGAGAGAGAGAGAGAGAGAGAGAGAAAGAGTCAGCCAACATCACATCGGAGAAATATAAGCAGAATTGTCCAACTCCGTTCTGCAGAGTAAGCCATATATCTATGTGACCAGGGAAACTTCGAAGTCAGCATGACGGAAACACTGTCCAGTTAAGTGGTGAAAAATCTTTTCCATATTAATTCTATAAACGTCTCTATCTCCGATATTGAGCACTCGACCACAAAGCCTATTTGGCTTAAATGCTTTTCTATCAGCAAACCAATGAAAAATCAAAAAGTTTCGCTTCAAAAATAGTCTGTCAAACTAACACTGCATAAATGCCTTTCTATCAGGGTTAGGGTTAGAGTTAGAGTTAGGGGTAGGAGTAGGGGTAGGTGTTAGGGTTAGGGTTAGGTGTTAGGGTAGGGGTTAAGGTTAAGTTAGGGCTAGGGTCAAGGATTAGGGTTAGGATTAAGGGTTAGGGTTAGGTTTAGGGTCTATGACGAAGACACTGCCCGGTTAAGTGGTGAAAAATCTTTTTTCATATTAATTTCCTTAACGCATTATGTGTCTCCGATATTAAACTCTCTATTACAAAACCTCCTTGACTTAAATGCCTTTCTATCAGAAAACCAATGAAATATCAGGAAATTTGATTTTGAAAAGTCTCCCAAATTAACATTATATATATATATATATATATATATATATATATTGTGTGTGTGTGTGTGATGAAATATAATTATAAGGTTTGCTATATCTATGTGTTAAAGGGCTCAGTATTAAGGATGGTATGCAAATATAAAAACGGATATTAAAGTCAACACCAGTCTGTTTCATGCTAAACGCAATCGTCAGGCCTGATGATTTGCGTATAAACATAAACAGACTGTCGCCTCCTAATATATCCATTATATATATATATATATATATATATATGAATTAAAAAATTAAATGTAGATCGGATATGGATAAGAATCCGACAGGATAATAAAAAATGAAATAAAACAAAATAGGAAACTAATATAATTCTAACATGTTTCAACTTTATTAAGTTTTCGTCAGAGTTCGAGAATAGAAATTAAAAATCAAAGAGACAGAGATCTGGAATGTTATGATTTTTGGTAGTTCTCATTGGTCAGAAACATGTCAAGTGTATAAACGCAGTAGATAATATATAAATAATTTAGGATGTTAAGGTACGTAATAGTCAAAGAGTGTGTAAGTAAAGCAAATCTTGTGTGTATAGGTGTATGTAGGACGATAACGTTAATTCATTTAGTGTATAAGTGTGTATACGCTGAATGTCAACAGATGTCACCGTCGTATTTTACACATGAAATGTATCGATATCTTGCAAAGTGATTTTGTATTTTGTTGGATTTGTATCTTTTTGTTTATATGTATTGCAAGGAGAGTCAGTGGTCGTATATATATATATATATATATATATATATATATATATATATATATATTCAAACATTAAAACAAAGCAACGTACATTTCATACTAGTCACAACACATTATATTGCATCTAGACATATGGTTCGCTTGTTAATATTTCCGCCACACGCGTGTTATGACGTCACAGAACTGGGTTATGAATTTACGATATTCCACGGACCGTCACATAGAAACTTCCATGAACATAACAGAATATCATTTTTTGAGGTGAATGTCTTTGTTTAAATCTAACCACTGAAAACCGAAAAAGATCAGCAAAATAAAAAAAGTGTCCAAATGTTGGATATTTTTTCAATTATTTTCATCCGAAATTAAAGCAAATATACGAAGTTTAGAACGGCTCCTGATCAAACATAATAGACATTCGTTGTCTGTTATATTTAACAATAAATGCTTGCATAATGATCAGAGTTCTCTCTCTCTCTCTCTCTCTCTCTATATATATATATATATATATATATATATATATATATATATATATATATATATATATATATATATATATATATATATATATATATATATATACAGTAAGCAAAATTCTCCCTTTTCAATTTAAGGAATATTCTGTAACCATGGAAACGTGATTTTAGCTGTGTCTTTAAAAACCCGAAAAAAATTCGCTTGAAGATGAAATGGAACTAATGCTTTTAATTTAATTGCAAAATTAAATTCAGGTTTTTTTCTTCTATTTTTGAAACATAGTTGAAAACTGTGTAGAAAAAAAAACCATATTTTAAATCAATTAATTTATAATAATAATACTCTGTAAATTTACATTGAGCACTATTTTGTAAAAATAAAAATATCTATAAGAACACCGGATTTTATATCTTACTGTTCTTTCTTTTATTTATATACATATATATATATATATATATATATATATATATATATAGTGTAACGGATATAAGAGAGTTTTTCAGGACAGGAGTCTCTTATATTCGGGTTTAAAATCTATTTATATACATTAACACAGGCTCTAATTTGGGACCAGAGAAAATCTCTCTTATATCCGGGTCACACTGTAAATATATATATATATATATATTTCCAGAAAAAATAGATACTGAAAATTCCTCAGATTGAACCAAATTGTATTATTAATAATTATAATTAAGTAATTCATCGTCAAGAAGAAACCTCAACAGAATTCAGAAAGCACTGGATGGCCGTTTCGTCCTATATCATCATCAATGCGCATGCGCTACCGATAGTTGAAACCCAGACAGTTACGTTATCAGGCAAACGTCATACCAACTGTACCAACAGGCCTCGGTGACGAAGAGGTAGCGAATCAGAGTCGCCGCTCGATCACATATTCCGTGGTGGAACTCATCCGAGTTTCTCTTTTACCCATACGTCTGCACTCCCACGAACCAGGACTACTAATTATTCTTGGTATACTTTCTTGATAGAATCATATAGGTACGCCAATCATTTTTCCAAAAATCAGGGAAGGAATCACAGCTCTTCCAAGTGCATCCTACTCCAGTGGTCATCATCTTGCAACAACAAATGGACATAGTCAACTTGGGAGAGCGAGATAGTAAGAAAAATGAAACAAAGAATACAAAAACGGACTTAGGTAATAGATAAAAAATAAATCTTTGACCAATTTTGACAATATATACGAGATAGTGAATTGCTCGTTTTGCTGCTAAGAATGTTGCTTCACTGTGTGATGTTAGACTATATTTATTCCACAGTCTACCGTATCGTCATTGCATTGAGTATAGTTGCCACATTTGTTTGGTGCTTTTGATATGTGTCTAGAGATCCTTGACAAAATCTAGAGAAGCATCTGCCATGTTATCGGTATTGAAATGGCATTTTCGAATCAATCATTTCCCGCTGCCGCAATGTAGCTCCCCGGTGTCTTTTCTACACATATTTTCATGGCAATTGTTCTGGTGAGCGCACCCCTTTGGTACCTCAACTTCGTGAATAGAAGCGCCGTACTAGATTGGCAGCTAGGTCTCGTCATTTTAGAGTTGAAATTGTTTGTTCTCTTGCACCACTCGTATGTGAAACACTCTCTCTGTTTTCTTGCTTCTTGATCTTCAAATATTGTAATATAACGCCAATCCTCTATTTTTGTGATTGACCTTTCTAATTAATATTTTTCTCAGTTTTTCACTCGACGTAGCGTCTTAGCGGCTTTATTACCGTGCTTAAGGTGGAATGATTTCAAAAAGTCAGTTTAATAAGCATTCAGAAGTAAGCAACGATTTTGAAGACTGGCTTCTGTACGACAAAGATCAAAAGCGAAGGATTTGACCAAATGTATTCTGATTTCCCCTTTCATATACACGATATTGAAATACCAGTAAATATCAAATAGTCAATATGAATGATGCCCGAACCAAAAGCGATTTATATCTTAATAAAGAGAATTATCGTGGTGTTTAAATGCAATAAGGACTCCGTCCAAATCTCTATAAGTTCTGAGTCTGTCTATAATTCTGAGATGAGGTATTATGTACACTATTTACATTATTCGGACTATTGTCCTCATCTCTGTCGCCATATTTATTACAACGTTTCGGCCTTTCAATATCTGTCTATAATTCTGAGATGAGGTATTATGAAATTATTTACATTATTCGGACTTTGTCCTCATCTCTGTCGCCATATTTATTACAAAAGTTTCGGCCTTTCAATATCTGTCTATAATTCTGAGATGAGGTATTATGTAAATTTTTAGATTATTCGGACTATTGTCCTCATCTCTGTCGCCATAATTAGAACATTTCGGCCTTTCAATATCTGTTATAATTCTGAGATGAATAAATGTAAATTATTTACATTATTCGGACTATTGTCCTCATCTCTGTCGCCATATTTATTACAACGTTTCGGCCTTTCAATATCTGTCTATAATTCTGAGATGAGGTATTATGTAAATTATTTACATTATTCGGACTATTGTCCTCATCTCTGTCGCCATATTTATTACAACGTTTCGGCCTTTCAATATCTGTCTATAATTCTGAGATGATATTATATAATTATTTACATTATTCGGACCATTGTCCTCTCATCTCTGTCGCCATATTTATTATAACGTTTCGACCGTTCTACGCCCGGCCTTCTTCAGGTGGTAGGAATGTCGAACTGAACCTTTATTTCGCTCACTGGGGTATATTTCTAGTTCCACGTTTGATGGATGTCAGTTATCAGTTATCTCCTGTTAATTTCCTCTGAAAGTTCTCCACTGAATTAAACGGGTATTGAACTCTCCCATACATCTAACCAACGATCCACTGTGCCATGTGTCCTTGAAGACATCTGGGTAAATTTCTAGACCATTTTTTACCAGTGCTCATATTGTTTTTGCTGTTATCAAATCATGTTTTTAGAGCTCATAATATTTGTTATCATTGCTTTTCTCTGGCACTCCTTATTACTGGTTCCCATATTGTATTTATTTCTTGGTCGGCTCAGGAATTTCGTGTCTATTTCTACAAGTTCTTTTGATTTTCCATGATTTTGAGGGATTTTTTTTTAATGCCTGATGTCATTGCTGCATCTCGACCCGACGTTGTTTGACTTGCGCGCATTTTAACAATGAGAATGGATGTTAATTTTCTGCTGGATAGATAGTAAAATCTTTGCATGCAAATGTTACCTTAATTTTGCAATATAAGTGACGCGAAACCAGAAAGAAATGAAACACAGATCACAGAAGTAAGAAACGCGCACAGGCATCCAACACATACTGATATACAGGCAAAAGACTATTTGGAATAAAACAAGACTAATAAAACGGTGGAGCAATGGATAGCGTCTCGGATCGAGGAATCGGAGAACCCGAGTTCGAATTCCAGTCGAATCCATTACATTCATTTTACTAGTATAGTTGAGAAATGTAAGAACCCTCTTCTTCTACCCCTAGCTATAGGTAAATAGCAGGACGAACCGGGTTCTATAGCCTTTGATGACAACTGGTCTACCGCAGAAAGAAACGGTAACCTACTGCGGGAAAAAATCTGCCTCGTCAGTCATGTATCGAAAGAACATGTTCGCCTAAGCGTATATCACGCATGGCACATAACTGACTGAGCCAAATACTAATAAAACCAAATATTAATAAATGCAACAGTTGTCGGAAATTGTGATTTTTTCAAAAAATATTTTAAGATTCTTTCGATCTGTAATGATAATTTAATTTTTCATCATCACCATTTCCTTCAACAAGAAGTTAGTGTTTCAAACGCTCTACTATCATTAATATGTCATCAAGTCAACGCAAAACCGTTGAATAATGAATAGCGACTTGAAATCGTTGAGTCGAGTTCGAATTCAATCGAGTTCATTACATTTGAGAAAGGTATGAATATATCTCTTCTCCCCAGCTATGGGTAAATAACACGAAAAATTGGGCTCTATAGTTTTTGTTGGCAACTTGACTAGGAGAAGAAAAACTCTGAATTCAAATTCAGCCTGAATAGGAGATGGGCTCAATCAGGCGGTCTTGTCCAAAAGACACACTCTTGTTGCTTTGATATTGTGTTTCCCTACGACCTTAAGGGGTTATGTCACCGTGGAATGTTTTTAAAGTGCGTTTTATATAAGGACATTTTTTTCTGCATGAGAACAACAAGTTGAAGAATTTCAGGAAAGATTTTATGAAAACAGGACATCACAAAAACAATCGAGAGAAAATGGTCGCTTCCCCTCATAGTATTGGTAGGCGGAGTCGGAGTTTCATTTACTACTGATTTGCATTAATTAAATACAATAATTAGCAAATCTTGTTAATGCTCAGGCAAACTAATTAAGACCTATTTAGCATGGGAGTGTAATCGATGGATCAATATCAGAAGGCTAGATAGAAATCACTGTTGATTTTGATTTGTAATCAATAGTGTGTTAATTTGGTTATTTATTCGCATCGTCAAAATTGATATTCATACACACACATATATACACACACATATATATATATATATAGTTGTATATTTAGGCAGCAATCCTTCGTTTATGCATGTTTCATTAAAAACAACAGACAAGGTACTATGGTTAAGCTTTTTTTCTTGTGTTTGAACAATAGATTTCTATTCTGGACAAAGAGTGTGTAAAAACTAACCAAATGTTTTATAGTTCCGAAAGAAAGAACAGTAAGATATATAATCCGGTGTTCTTATTGATATTTTTTATTTTTATTTTTACAAAACAGTGCTCAATGTAAATTTACAGTGCATAAATATTATAAATTAACTGATTGAAATGTTTTTTCGCTACACAGTTATAACCATGTTTGAAACATGGTTATTACTGTGTAGCGAAAAAAACATATTTTAAATTAGTTAATTTATAATCTATCTATAAATCAATATACTTATCTATCTATCTATCTATCTATCTATCTATCTATCTATCTATCATTTATACATACACACACACACACATATATATATATATATATATATATATTCTTTATTTTATGATATTACATCGAAAAACATTGTTACACAATTGTAGTCGTGTTTCGACGCGTATCAACGCATTTCATCAGGCGCCTGATGAGGAGCGTGTGTGTATACGTATGTGCCGCTATCCACTACTCCACCGTGCCTCCTCACACACATACATACATATATATATATATATATATATATATATATATATATACCCACTTCTCCCCTCTAGCTATGGGTAAATACCAGGACAGACTGGGTTCTATAACCTTGGATGGCAACTGGCCTAGGAGAAGGAAAACCTGTGGAGGGTCGTTTGGGGACCTTGTGGCACGTAGTGCACCAGGTCTCTGTAATCGCGCCTTCAAAAAGTGTGGATGGTCCTGCACGAAACCTTTACCACTATAATCAAATCTCATGTGCTGTTGTTTCCAGGGAGCTGATCTGCTTGACCCTCATACGTCGAAGACGACGGAAAGTCGAGAATATATATATATATATATATATATATATATATATATATATATATATAGAGAGAGAGAGAGAGAGAGAGAGAGAGAGAGAGAGAGTGATAGTTAAACAGATAGATAGATAGATGTGTGTGTCTGTGCATCTGTGTGTGTGTCTGTGTGTGTCTGTGTGCGTGTGTGTTAATATATTTCTTTCGGGAATGCCATTAGTACCCAGGGTATAGGGAAGAACACATTTCAAGAAGATATTAAATGGTGATTGAAGTTGCATTTGAAGATTGTTGCTATCAGTGAAGCAGGTAAACGAAGGTAGTTCCACAGGCGGGAAGTGCGAGAAAAAGAAGCTGTTGGAGTACAAATGGCAGTTGTATTTAGCTATTTCAACAGTCAAAGAGTGGGCGCTAGATGCCAATCTAGTAGGTTGCTTTAAATTTATGTAGGCGGCGCACGATGGAAAGCACTCGTCAGAGCAGTTGCCATGAAAATATTAGTAGAAAAGACAGAGGGAAGCCAAGGCGAAGAGAAAGTGAGTGAAGTCGAGATGCCAAGTTAGCATCGAGATCATTCTTTGGATTTTGTCAATAACCTCCCTTTTCACATCTATCTATATAATTTTATATCTATCTATCTATCTATCTATCTATCTATCTATCTATCTATCTATCTATCTCACTCTGTGCATCTCTTTCTTTCTCCCTCTCTATGTACCTGTCTGTTTTATATATCTCTCTCTTCGTCTCTGTCTCTCTATGTATGTATCCCTGTTCATATCTATCTATCTATCTATCTATCTATCTATCTATCTATCTATCTATCTCACTCTGTTCATCTCTTTCTTTCTCCCTCTCTATGAGATATATAAAACAGACATAGGTCTGTTTTATATATCTCTCTCTTCGTCTCTGTCTCTCTATGTATGTATCCCTGTTCATATCTATCTATCTATCTATCTATCTATCTATCTATCTATCTATCTATCTATCTCACTCTGTTCATCTCTTTCTTTCTCCCTCTCTATGTATCTATGTCTGTTTTATATATCTCTCTCTTCGTCTCTGTCTCTCTATGTATGTATCCATGTTCATATCTATCTATCTATCTATCTATCTATCTATCTATGTTATTCTGACTGTCCGAGCTTACTTCGGGATAATTTTTCTTTTCTCTATCAGACACTTGCGTTAGATGTAAAGTAATTTTGAATGGTTGCTCTCAAATCAGATTTGTCATGCTTCCTAAAAAGACTGGGAATACTTTATTTTGCTACCTATTTATATAATCTTCAATCAATATGTGTTAAAAATACCCACGAAGTAATTTTTGTCTATTTTTACTTGATCTGTTTCTCTGTAGAATGAAATATGGGCGAAATGAAAACCGCCCATCATTGGCCTTGGTTTATATAGATTTGTATTTCTGTATAAAGTACAAATGTTACGTTTGCATAGAAAGTGACTAATACAGAAAGCAATTCTCTATGAATGCGTACCAACTGACAAATATACATATTTGCTAAACGGTTGTTTCGTCAATAGAAATAAAGAAAGAATTTTTTTTTTTAGAAAAGAACTTGTAAACAACATCCCCAAAAGTAATTCTCCATTTTATAAACATGGCGGGTCGTATCTCGGCAAGCGCGCCATTTTGTCGTTCTTCGCTACTTGCAAATATCGATCTGACGAATGCCAAGACAACCGTTTTTTGCCGACAGTAATTACTTGTAGTAATTAAATCAGACTGAAATTTCCTTTTTATTGCCACATAGCTTCTAATTATAATTAAATCGAACAAGGTTTTTTTTTTCATTTTCCAACAATATTTCATTAAATAAACAGACTTTTTTTCTGTTGGGCTACGAGTGAAAAAAAATTTTCAAATCATAATGTGGCGATAAAACTTCATTTATTTTACACACAATCATACACACACAAACGCATATATATATATATATATATATATATATATATATATATATATATATATATATATATGTGTGTGTGTGTGTGTGTGTGTGTGTGTGTGTGTGTGTACATTCGTTCAGCAAAATGATTATCACAAGTTTATGCATAATATTTGAGCATTATATCTCTCTGTCTTTATTTCTCTCTTTCTCCCCTCTCTCTCTCGCTTTATCTTTATGTATAAATTCGTAGTAAATATGTGAGTATGTGTGTGTGTATTTGTATATATATAAGCATATTCCGTATCACTGTATATGTTATGAAGTTCCTATCAATTGTGTGTTCCATGCAGGGGTTTATATGTGTGCGTGGTTGTCTGTGTGCATTTCTTTTAAACAATACATCTACAGCCAGACAATAAAGTCACTAAAACGAAATGAGTTACTGAGGGTGAAAGAATATGGGAAAAACACTATTAAGAAGAGAGGACAATAAAATAACAAGAATTTATTAAATAATTTATTATATATATATATATATATATATATATATATATATATATATTTTATTAAATATATATATATATATAATTTAAATAGAATAATAAAAGTCATTAAAATAAATAATATATATATATATCTAATAAGAATTCAAGAAAATTATTCACTTTTACTGACTTTTGTTTATTAGGCATTAAATTACATCGCTTATCATCTTTCATACTTACACAGTTAGACTTCAGAATGTTTTACGGTAAAAAATTTCATAACTTTACGATATGTTTATAAATACAGGTTGCAAAATAAAACCCTTACATTTACCTTGATAAAGTCCATCAGGGGAAAGCCGTTTCTCTTTATTCAAACACACACACACAAAAACACGCACACACATATCCTCACACACGCACACACGTGTGTGTGTGTGTGTGTGATCATAGGCCATAGAAGGGTCCCATACACACACACACACACACATATATATATATATATATATATATATATATATATATATATATATATATATATATGTGTGTGTGTGTGTGTGTGTGTGTGTGATCTTCATACGCCATAAAAGGGTCCACGTTGGCCCCGTTTCAACAGTGCCCGCCCATTAACGACTGGAAAGTCCACCACACACACACAAACACACACACACACACACACACACACACACACACACATATATATATATATATATATATATATATATATAGTGGTAGACTTTCCAGTCGTTGATGGGTGGGCGCTGTTGAAACGCGCTTACCGTGGACCCTTTTATGGCGTATGAGGATCAGGCTACTCAGTTCATAGGAAACGACAGCCACACAACCTTCACATATGTTTTGATTATAGGGTGAACATTCTAATATATATATATATATATATATATATATATATATAAATAAAAAATGTGTGTGTGTGTTGTGTGTGTGTGTGTGTGTGTGTGTGTGTGTGTGTGTGTGTGTAACGAATGCACAGCCACAATTTCCGACTGATTTGCACCAAAAATTACATGCACATTCTCCACGTTAGGGAGAAGGCCAAGACCGACTTTGCATTTCGCAACTCCCATCGATAGTGGAAATACTCGATTTTTCATGCTTCTGCGGCAGTTTTCATGTAGTTTGCGATCATTTTGTACTGGCCAGAGTGAAAGCCAATAGCTGGCTGCCACGAATAGGCAGGAAGATTATATTGGCCAGCGTGAGAGACAAAAAGTATTTGTTGTTAACATTCTTTTTTCATTCGGTTTCTCCAGTTACGAGTCCTTTTTTAAAGCTGATCGTTTTGTGTTCATTTTGTTTAGTTCTTTTTTCGTAACAGATTTAATGTTTAGTATAGAGCTTAGAAAAAAATCGCAGTGTGAGATAGACAAGAAGTAAGGCATGTAGCAACATCAGCACGGCAAAGAGCACTCCTTTAAAGACAAGGAAGGGCAAAAATATTTTAAGTCAAGTGATAGCGATTGCTGTATGAGTCGTAGGATTTTTAATCAAACACGGGCAACGCTGAGACATCCTGCTATATATATATATATATATATATATATATATATATATATATATATATATATGAATTGAGGCTCAGGATATTCCTTGCATACTTTTCATGTTTTTATTTAGTTGACTGTTGCAAGCATAATAAATTTTCTAAAAAATTGCAAAAGTTCGGCTCCTCATATAGCTTTTGCCGGTACCGTTTATTGAATAGATTTTTTTTGAACCGAATTTAATTTTTAACTCCACCGGACATTAATGATTTCAGAGCGAAAATCACCAATCATTTAGTCGTTGCAACTGATAAAGATTTTTAGTACTTTTCTCTCGTTTTATTGCTTTATGTCTGTTGCACCGGTCAGATGATACCAACTATAAGTGGGGTCATGTGTGCTTGAAACATATTTTTACTTTAACATTTTTTTCACTTTGACGTGTTAATAGTAGCGTATACTGTAATTCTTCATGTATAATACGCATTTTTTATAAAAAGAAATAATAATCAAAAACAGGCCAGCGTATTATGCACAGCTACAAAAATATCTTAAAAAAATTGCCGTTTCATAGATCGATTTCAGTTGCGAAATGTTTATGTTTACGCTTAAAACCATTTTTTTAATGAAAAATTACATAGAGATCCGGTAGATTGCACTTTTTACCGAACAAAAACAGGTTAATGAGTCTGCGCAGTAGGCACAATTTAGGTATTTCCGTTTCCTTTTAGAATCGTGATGATCGGAAATTTTGATAAATATCTTCAATTACAGCTTGAATAAGAGTAGGAAACGCTGGCCGTAATGATATTGAAGAAGTACGTTTTATAGGGTTTGATTACCAAACAAGGCGTGCGTATTATGCGTGAGTAGAAGCATTTTCCCACACATGGATGAAGGCGTATTAAATATACGGAATTACGTATACGAGAATGTGAGAGAACGATATCAAGAGTATTAAACAGTAATAATAACAATAACTAATATAAAATAAGTAATAAAAAAATGATAAAATGGATACATGAAAAAGTATATTGTCTGTAAAAAACCGAATGAGTGTAATGCCATTTTTTTTTAGCGTTTCACCCCAAGCAAGGCGGGAAGCCACTAGGACGCAAGGGGTTACAGAAAATTTAGAGCAAGATCAGATAGGAATAATAGAAGAAAGGAGAAGGATAGTGGTAGATCAAGGCAACTGGAGATGTCGATTGACATTACACTTGAATAGCTGAAGATTATAGCTCTCAGGGAAACTGGAATAGGGAAGGGAGTTCCACAGGCGAGATGTGCGAGACGTGAAGCTATTGGAGTAGAAGAGACGGCTACATTTAACAGTTTCAACAGTGAAGGGGTGAGAGCCGGATGCCAGCCTCGTCGGGCGCTTGAACTCATGAAGTCTGGGAACCAGCGAATGCAGCTCCTCGGAGCAATTGCCATGAAATTATTTGTAAAATATTAATGACTATAAAAGAAATAATAATGAAAAAGAAAAAATTAAAACGTAACAATTCTGTAAATATAAAAGAAAAATGTCTACAAAAGCATAATAATATTTCAGTTGTTATTTTTATAAAGTATAATCATTGAGAATTCCTAGGTCTTTATTTATTACTAAATTATGGCTATTAAATTTGAAAATAGAATTGCTCTCAGCTTTTCTACGATTGTTAAGAGAATTACAGAAAAAACTAGGACGCGTATATTATTGTATATATTATAATTAGGTAAGTTGATATGTGGTGCCTAGTAGAGTAATTAGAGTTGTTCCTAATTGTCTTTTTCTAATTACTGAATCGAAGACAAATTTCAGGACGAGTCTTGCCAATATAATTGTCTCTGTTACAAACATTGCAAGCAATCAAGTAGATTCCTAGGATCTGTAGTATGGTAAGTTGATAGGTGTACTATCATTGCTCTACCTGGAGGAATGTAAGGTTTATCGATGACAAAGTGCTTACAGATTGGGCACCATGATTTATTCCATGTATAATTGACTCTGGGAGAATTTGGTCATTTCCGTTTGGAAGATTTGAGTAGTGATATTAAATTGAATGGTTGCCTTCTTGTGTTAAGTTGAGTATCGTTAAATGTATCATTGATTAGGGGAACTAGATTAAGATTTTGGAAGTCTCTTCTTAGTAAATCATATAATTAAATATATTATGATTAAAATCAAATATCAAGTGTATTCATGAGGTATTTTTGTTTTTATGACAAAAATATTATTTCTAGTATGTGAGGAAATCATTTGTTAAATACACACACACACACACACACACACACACACACATATATATATATATATATATATATATATATGGGGGTGTACAGATGGGTTCACTGATTCCTCGTAGTGAGACAGTGTGTATGTATGGAGGGGGGATATACACATATATATACGCATACTGACAAAAGCAGACGAAAATGGAAATAGATCTAAGAACACACAGGGGTCATTAAAAGCTAACTATACCGATAACTACTCCATCATTTCTCGAACCAATCTTAATTGCTTTATAACCCTTCACGCAGAACTTTTCCCTGCCAGTTCAGGAAAGATGTTTGGATCACTAACACGAAAAAGAAAATGTCTCATGTCGAGAATATTTAACATGGAAAAACAAAGAAAAAAAAAATAATTATTTTTCAATAATATTTGGAAATCTCCACCCTTTGCAAGATGACAGTCGCTAGACCGGAAACACGTGTAGCAAAATTACGGAAAATAAACCATAATATTTTTTTTTTAAAAGATCCACATTACAACCAAAAAGGTTTGCGGCACCTCTCTCCTCTTCTTTTTAATATACACACTTTTCTCTCGTTGGAACTACTATAACCTCTTCCTTATATATATATATATATATATATATAATATGAGGGGTCATATATATATATATATATATATATATATATATATATATATATTTATACACACACACACACACACATATATATATATATATATATATATATATATATATACAGTAGCGGCCATAATATATAAGGAACGGAAACAACAAAGACATAAATATGTGTATTACTTAAAAAGTAATGCATGATTAGCAATGAAATTTTTAGCGAATAAAATTAGGGTGTAATGCATAAATATTATACAAAGTTACAAAAATTTACAAAATAGTTTTTTTTTTTAAATAAAGATTAAATGGAACAAAGGAAATAAGCTACTGGACAAAAGTTAAGGAACGATGTTAATAATTTGCATAAACTTTTAATTTACATTCTTAAAAAACTCGATGGAGCTTTTCAACAATAAGTAAAAGTTCATTTATCATTAGGACTTTATTTTTAAGCAATATGGCAAATTCTACACGCAAAACGCTCTCTTTTGAAGAAAAAATCTCATTATCGCTAACTATCAAGAAAAAAAGTCAGTTTCAGAAATTTCTGATATTGTTCATAGGTCTAAAAGTGTCGTTCATCGTGTAATTAGCAGGTATAAAACCGATAAAACGTTAGATGCAAAACCAAAAACTTGCCGACCTCCAAAAACATGTCAAAAAGAAGATCGAAAAATTGTTAGAATTTCTACAAAAAACAGTTTTGAAACTGCTACATCAATTGCCCGTAAATTTAATGAAGAAACAGATAATAAGATCTCAAGGAAAACGGTTGCACGCAGGCTAAAAAATGCAGGATTGCATGCCCGTATTCCAGCTTCGAAGCCTCTCATTTCAAAGCGAAACCAAAGGGCACGCCTGGAGTATGCGAGAGAACATGTTGTTTGGACTGACGCACAATGGGATACAGTTTCAGTGACGAGTCCAAGTTTACTATATTTGGTTCTGAGGGCAAAACTTACGTACGCCGTAAGACAGGTGAATGACTGTCTTCTCAATATGTCAAGAAAACCGTTAAGTTTGGTGGCGGCAGTGTGATGGTGTGGGGAATGATTTCATCTGCAGGAGTTGGCCCTATCATCGGCGTACATGGCAATATCAAAGCTGAGATTTACAAAAGGCTTCTTCAGCGCATATGGTACCAAGATTACACCATAATCTTTATGAATCTCCTATTTTCATGCAGGACAATGCACCTTGCCACAAGGCTCAGAAGGTTATGGCTTTATTTGAAGAAGAAGGAATCGACCTAATGAAGTGGCCAGCACAGAGCCCCGGTCTGAATCCAATAGAAAATGTTTGGAAGATAATTGGAGAAAAGACTCAGAAAAGAAACCCGAAAAACCAGGATCACTTATGGGAGTTATTGAAAGACGAATGGGACGGAATTACTGCTGATTTTTGCAAGAAATTAATTAGATCATGTGGTCGACGATGCAGAGAAGTCATTGAAAATAAGGGGATGTCGACTGAATATTAAATTATGTTGATATTTTGTTCACAATCAAATATTAACAAGATCGTTCCTTAACTTTTGTCCAGTAGCTTATTTCCTTTGTTCCATTTAAGCTTTATTGGAAAAAAAAACTATTTTGTAAATTTTTGTAACTTTGTATAATATTTATGCATTTCACCCTAATCTTTATATATATATATATATAAGTTCCCAAGAGTATAGAATCCAAGTAGAACTCAATGTCCAGGACAGAGTAAGAATACTCTATAGAACCCAGTCTGTCCTGCTACTTAGCCATAGCTGGAGGGAAAAGAACATGGTTAATACCTTTCTGAGGTGTATTAGCACGTAAGTCAATGTAATGGATTCGACTGGAATTCGAACTCGGCTCTTTACATATATATATATATATATATATATATATATATATATATATATATATATATATATATATATAGATAGAGAGAGAGAGAGAGAGAGAGAGAGAGAGAGGGAGAGAGAGTGGCTGAGAAACAGCATGTAGCTTTTTAGTGTTGACTTCAATGTTCACTTTTACACAATCATATGAAGGAAATATATTTGCAGAGTATGCTATAATTATAGCTAAAAGTGTATAGAATCCTCGGTAAGACGATAAACTACATCCAACAGCAAGGCCTCTGATCAGGAGCTTTTGAGGAACGTGGAACCATCTCTTAATTGCTGGTGTTCCCAGGTCAACCCTGACCCGGGGTGGTAGCACCTATTAGGGTCCCAGCTATGGGCAAATAGTTAATCCACAAACTGTCGTCAAAACACCATGAAAGCGTAAAAATATATTTTAATAGCAGCAACATATTTTTGTAAAAAAATATTACCAGCAATACATTTTTGAAAAAGAAACTATTATTAGCAATAGAAAAATAAAATAAAATATTTTAGCAGGATTACATTTTTGCAATAAAAATCTTGTGGGCATTAAATAACCCATTGAGGTTGATATGCCGTAAAACAATTCAAACCAAACCAAAAGTGCTCTATAATGGATAAGCGTGTATGTTAATATTAATGTGGGCAGTGAGGCGACAGCCTGTTTCAGATCTAAACAAGATTGTCGCGACTCAGCGCTTACTTCAGTGTCCGCACACACACACAAATACACACACACACACACACACACACACACACACACACACACACACATATATATATATATATATATATATATATATATATATATATATATACACGTTTCATTAAAAATATAGACAAGTGTTGTCTATTTATTTTATGTAAATCTTTTTTCGTAGCATCCCAGCATTCACTATTATCTAAAGGACTGTTATTACATACTAGTTCAGTGTTCTTTATTTCCAATGAAATTTTCCTGTTACATAATACTTTGCTTAGCTTTCTGGAGCCTTCTTTCACTATCTCAGTGTTCCTTCTGATTTTGGTGTCACATTTTTCGTCCTCTGTTAAAATACTTCCGAGATATTTAAATTATTGTAAGTGTTTTGTTTATAGAATCTCCAAATTGTAATTCGCTGTGTCCTTTACTGACAACCATATATTTGATCTTCTCCCGGCTGATGGTTAGTCCTTTCTTCTTGCTTTCCTTTCCTACTTTTAATAGGTGGTTCTTTAGTTTCTTTTCTGCGTTTGCTTTGAGGAATTCCGGTAGTAATTCTGAATTTATCAAGATTGCCTCAAAATACGAATTAAAAATTTTCAAAGTAATAAAAATATTTAATCACTACCTTTTTTTATGATTTCACCGCAAACAAAGCAAGGAAGCCACTAAGACGCTGGGAATTACTGTGTGAGAGAATATGATTAAAAAAGTAAGGAGAGAGAACATTAAAAAAACAAGACTTAAGAAAAGAGAAAATAACGATTGTCGTTGCATTTAATGTTTTGAAGTTGAATTTCCAGTCAACTTCAAATATTTTAAAAGAAATTCTGAAATATTTTTTTTTAATTCTGAACTGAACCCTTTATTTCATCTACCGGGATAGTGATTGTGAAAGTTGTATATAATTGTACTCAGTGGAAACGGGCGAGCAATAACTAAGCATGACTAAAAAATAAAAAGAGACCTAGACGTGAGCAGATTAAATAACGAGTTCAGTTCAGAATTCCCTGTAGGTTACCCAGATCCACATACCTCTGAGGAAGCCCGAAGAGCACACCGGCTAAAACATTGTGAAAACAACAAAAATGAAGATAATAGTCCGAATATAAATAGTGTAAATATTACGACTACTATTACTATTAGTGTGACTGAGTGTCTCTCAAGATTTTTATTTCAAGGGGAACTTATAGATTAACGAAAACTCTGGGGCGTACAAATAAAAAAAATAATAATGACGTCCCTGGAAATAAGCTTTTATTTTTAAGAACTTACATTATATATTTCAGTCTGTTTATGCGAAACCTATGCTTTGATGTGATTTAGTGAAGAATAGCAGACTTATATGATATATATATATATATATATATATCTTGTGGATTCCGAGATGAAATCTGGTCTCAAATGAATGACAAACGCAGGAATGAAATATAGCAAATAAATGTAATGACGTAATAATACAATTGGTAATACGGTTAGTAGATCCAGAAATGCGGTTAGTAGCAATAATAATATATATACAGTCTGGGAAATTCAGTATCGATGTATGACTTCCTTCTGAGTCTACGTGCTCGCAACTGTGACTCCTACAAAGCGGTTACCTCACACTCTTACTCTCTCTATTACTCTACCTCTCGGGCAGTACAAATACACACTGGTCGAGTTCCCTTGTATGAAAAAGGGGTGGGCCCCATAACAGTAAATATTTAACTCCATATCATATAAGCCTACCATTTGTCCATGCTTTCAAAATGCTAAACAAAAGATGACAACCATTAAAGTGATTTTCTTATAGATTTTAAAGAGAAAAATTCTCACGCACGGCAGTGAACCAGTTTTCTTCGAAGATGAACTAGCAATGAATTCAATAGTTTTTTCATTTCATGTTATCGCGAGAAGGAGAAATGAGTCAGTCACCTGGAGGTTAGCATCAGCCATGCTGATGTTAGTTAAAAAGGGGTCTCTCAGATGATTAATGGAGAGAAGTTTAGTTTTAGAATCGTTAGAGTTAACAAGCCATCCTTTGACCCATTTAGCAATAGACTGGAGGTCGTTTTGGATATCAGCTACCATTTTGACCTTATCAAACTGATCAAACTTACTATCGGGACGGGCGTAAATTTCTTCTAATTGTGACAGGTCCTATCTCCGTAACCGGGTCTGGGTGGTGTTCATACCATTTATTATTATTATTATGATTATTATTATTATTATTATTATTATTAGTGAATGAGGAAGCACCACACCAACACAATGTCCCCGGGATATAAATATTAAAAGTCCCATATATCCCCCATCATGAACGTAATAGGGGTATACCAGGCCCATTTTTACCGCCAAGTGTATGCGATATGGCAACATGTTTTGATAAAATCAACGTATAACCTTGTAGCTGTTTCCTGGTTAGGTAACTTTGGGTTCAGGCAGTCTCCGATTGAGGATGTATCCAAGTGCCTTGGCTGTTCCATCATTAAAAATTAAAAAGAAGGACTCTCGATTCAAAGTCATGATATTCCTCCATTATCCATGATCATTAATAACTATACACTGCATGACAGACACTAAGAGTTTTTTTTTTTCAGCTTGTTACGGTTAGGAAAGAGACAATCAACTCTATGATACTGATCGGGGTTCTTATTCAAATTTACCTTAACTAAACATGTACCGATCAAGGTTCGAAGACATGCGGGTCATGCCTGGTCTGTAATGATTGTTATTGCCGGTACTGAAATAAAAATATCGCACCAATGTACGTTGTTACCAGATTATTGGTTCTGCCTAAATATTCCTCGACACGACCTTAATCAATACCTAGCTGAAAGATAAAGACAAAAACAAAATAATGGTGACGCGAAAAAAGAAAAAAAATCTACAAGTGAGTCATTAGATTCAAGTCGAAGAGAAACATGTTCGCTATACTACAAAAATGACTAAAGCGCGGTGCGGTGTTTACATGTGGTAGATGCGTTCTGTTTGGTGACTAGCAGCACTAGATACGACGCCAACGACGTTGTCTTTAAAGAATTTCACCTTCAAGAATATGACTTTAAGACGTAAAAAATTAAGCTAAACCATTCGCTAGAAACCCCAACAATTAGACTAGGGTAAGACAGAAAACAGCAATGATTTTTGTCCCACCACCCAGTGAAAAAAATAAGAAAAGAAAGGGTACATTATTGGCATCAGCTTGAAGGTCAATTGCAAACAGCATACGAAGATAAACATGATATTCGATGTCCGACACCACGTTGGTCTGAACTTGAGTACAATAAAAAAAGAAAGTGTGGTGGATCGGAGAAAATACGGGAGAGGTTTTGCAATCAAAAGCATAATTATTAAGGACAGGATTTTCGCAGAAAAATGAAAGATTCACAGCTTTGCAAGATCAGAAACTTGCTGCTACAAGTTTATGAAACGGTAGGATTTATCAATGTGTACAAAAAGATCCATTGCGTAGAAGATGCGAACTGATTATGAAGAAAACCTTTTTTTCTTTTTCTCTCTCAAAATCAGCTCTGTTGAAATGGGAGTGCGTTTAATACGCCAGTGTGTGTCTCTTGTGCACAGATGTCACATACACGGTATTATGGGAAAATATGAGAGTTCATTTTTATATATGTGAACAAATTTGAGTAAAATAATGATGAGGTGGAAAAATTCATGTGTGACGCGTTTCCTCGTTTACGACTTATCAGTAATGTTCTTGTTGATAGAATTACATATATGTAGGAAGAAGGTGGGGGATATGATAATGCAAAAGTTGGTTAGAAATATGCATAGACAGGAAACGCTGAAAATGTTGGAAACGCTAAAATTTATTTTTTAATTTTTTTACGGTATTATTCTCTTGCTTTAATCGAGCATAAGTATAACTATAGAAGATTGTGTAGCGTCATTCTCTCAACGAGGAAATTTATCTCCAAGCTCTTCAAATAATGAAACCTTTTTTGCGTTTTTGATTCTTTTTGAATTCTTAAAATATAATTAATCCTTTTCATTATTTATTTATTATTTTGAAATTTATAATGGAACACGGCAGAATATGAATAGCGGCTTGGCTTGCGAAATTGGAGAGTCGAGTTCAAATTCCAGTCGAGTTCATTGCATTCACTTACGTGCTAATACCATTGGAAATTTATGGCCCCATCTTTTCTCTCATTCAACTATAGGTAAATCACTATAGCCTTGGGTGGCAGCTGGTCTAGAAGAAGGACAACTCTGATTTCAAAACCTGAGTGTATAGTCTACGGTCCGATGGTAACCCACATCTTATTTCATGGCCTTCATCTGGCGGTCAAAAACTAATCCCGAGGATAATCTACGTGAAAGGATTCTGAGAAAAGAGTATCAAAGTAAAAAACGAAAACACTGAACCAATGCAAGAAGAATAGATTTTGAAGAGAGACGCTTTCGTTTTATTCTTAAATTCTACATAAAAAAAATTAAAATTAAAAAAATTAAAAAGGAATAAAGATACAAATAATTAAAATTCAATAATTCAAAATTAAATTAAAAATAAAGATTCAAAAATTAAATTAAAAATAAATTAAAATTCAAAAACTTAAAATTTCAAAAACTCGAAAATTAAAATTCTGAAATTTCAAATTCTAAAAAATTCAATCAAATTAAAATTAAACAATTAAAATTACAAAAATGAAAAATAAAAAATTACAAAATTAAAATTAAATTACAATAATTAAAATTCAAAAAATTCAAAATTTAAAATTCAAAAATAGAAATTAAAACTATAAATATTAAAAAAATTAAAATTACAAAAAAATAAAAATGAAAACATTAAAAATGAAAAAATTAAAATAAAAAAAAGAAGAAATGTAGAGGTTTTCCTTTAAAGTAGATCTTTCTTTCACAGAAAATATTAATAAAAGTTAGAGCAGCATTATTTTATTTTCCAATTATTTTCTTTCCATGACCCTATAAAATCTTTCTGCTATTAAAGTGATGCAAATTTTTACAGTTTATTATTTTTAAATCTTTTAATTTTATAAATTCATAGATTTGTAAAATATTTCGTTACTGTAAACTTGTTGTGACCTCTGTCCGAACAAGGAGCAATTCCATGGACACCTTGCAGAATGTGTCCTTATTATTAGAAACTCGCAGCTCTACGATCTTTACTGCATCGCATTTGCAACATCAATAGACGACTTTCCCAGAGAAAATTATTTATGTTTTAACGTTTCATTCAAATGACTTAATTGATTAATTAATGCAAGTTCTTCTTTCAAAGGTTGCTCCAGTTCTAGATTTTTCAAGGTTCTTTCGGACTGCGCTCTTTCATTTCGTTCAAAATTTCTTTTTTAACACAGACTATTCTTGACTCGTGCTTGCACCTACTGACTCATTAACCTACACTTCAGTGAACCCCAGCTTCGTTTTCGCTACATGTTTTTCTGAAGATTAAACAAGATCGAATGTGCATTTTACATGAATGCCTCTTAAATAAAATAAAAAAAAACAAGACTTTTTCCACAAATAATTCTAAATAATTCAGCACATAGAACAAGAATTCTTTTTTTTAAAAATCAATGAAATAAACCATCTTACGATAATTTGATTTAATCTATTTATTAACATGTAATCTACTTTTCTCACGACCCCACCGCCCCCGTCCATAACATGTTAGAGCCGATTCAGACATGTAAATTGTGTTTAAAAAAAACATTTTAGGCTGTTTTCGACAACTGGATTGTTTTGCTTTAGGTAAAACATTTGATGCCTGTCCGAGCATCAGTTGGTTTGACGACATTATAGCCTTTTGGTCATCAAGTATGAGTATGATATTGTTTTAAGCAACTACAAAAATATGTTTTCACTCCCGCCCACACACATATGTTTAAATACACAGAAAATAAATTTTACACTGGACGCCAAAATTTTAAGAATTTAAAAAAATTCTAAAAAAATTAAAGCTAATCGTAGCTGTATCGTCTCGTCAGCAGTTCTCGTATCTTACCTCGCCACCGGTATCTCGAAGACTCCATCGATATGACTATTATTATTATTTTTATTTTCTTTGATTTCCGGTGTTTACACATTTCTTTCCGGGTCACGACCAGGGACCTAAGTTTAGAAATGGCATCATGACACTTTCCACTGACAAATAAATAAATAAATATATAAATAAATACAAAAAAATTACATAGATAAAGCCCTTCGTAAAGTATGGGCTGTACATGTCAGAACAATTTTTTGTATCTCTTTGAGGCATGGACTTCCAGGAATCCCTTCAATTAGTCTACTGCAATCTTTTCCAACCAGTCCTAGGGCTCCAACTACAACAGGGATTGTTGATGTTCCCATATGCCACATTTTCGAGATTTCTATTTCAAGATCCTTGTATTTTGACGGCTTCTTGAATATCTTCAAAGATACATTGCAGTCAGCTGGGACTGCCATATCAATAAGGAGGCACATTTTTTGTTTGCGGTCTTTAATAACAATGTCTGGGCGGTTGGCCTTGATTGTTCTGTCTGTGTGTATTGTGTAGTTCCATAGAATTGTAACAGGTCCTATCTCCGTAACCGTTATTATTATTATTATTATTATTATTATTATTATTATTATTATTATGAATAATCCTTTTGAAGAAGGTAAGGCATAATGTAACAGATAATTTTTTGTAATTCATTTACTCACAAAAAATAAATTAAATCATCAATAATAATTTAAGGTTTTGGAATCATTTTTTTAGTCATTAAATTGAATGATTACGTCTTGCAGGTTATTTAAAAACAGAAATATATGTTTTGGATTGTAAGAATATTTTTTTTTCCTTTTTAGATATTAATAGTTTAGTGATACAAATCGTACTAATTAACCCATGGTTGAGGGGAGATGTTGATTCATACCTTTCCAAAGACCATTTGCGCGTAAGTGAATGTAACGAACCCAACGAGAATTGGAACTTAAATGTTCGATTAACAATTGCGAGCCTTTGTCCATTACACCATCTGCACCTGCAAGTTTAGAGCACCAAACGGTCACCAAACCAAGTACTGACCAGGTTCGACGTTGCTTAACTTCGGTGATCAAACGGGCACTGGTGTTTCAAAATGATGTGGTCGTAAGCTTTGTTTAATTAAAATAGAGTCCGAATTCGCGATGAAAATGTTAATTGCTAAAGAGGAAAGACATATATTTCGTCGGATGCTGAAAAAGGAAACAAAGTGATGAGGAAAGAGATGAGATTTTTGTAGTAGAGGAAACACAACTGTAAGAAGGAAAACAAAGTAAGCGAGAAAGAAAGGCCTGCTCGACTTAACAAGCAAAAGAAAGAAAAACAATGGACATGGATGAAAAAAGAGTAAAAAAAAAACCAAAAAAAAAAAACCCGAAAAGGACATCAACCTTAACAAACGTAGTGAAAGGTTTATTAAATATATATTAAAATATATTATTAAATATATAACAATGCAAAAATTAAAATATTGCTTAAAGTAAAATCTCTACTGCGAATGTCAGCTTGTTGCTATATTGAAAGGAAAATGACATTTAGAAAATACGTGCATCATCTAAGATTATTTTTCTCGTATTTTTTGTCTATTTCAGTCATAATACTGAATGATACGCTGAAGTCAATATTTAGTGTTTGTCTCGTGTTATTCTTACAAAATCTATGAATAATTGTTTTTCTTTTGCCGACAATAATCGGAAAGTATTATTATTTTTTAGAGTGTGTGATGTGAACGTTGTTTTGGTCCATGTCCACGTACATTTCTTTCCTCTGTGGTTTTGCCAATGTTAAAAGGGCATCAGAACGGGATAATTGAGGTTTTGCCTTCGTTAGAGGCAACAGAATGACTGCTCGGGTGACAGGTTCTTTGACAGGCCACTAACAAAAAGATGAGTCTGATGGGAATTAGCAGGAAGGAAGAGTTTACTAAAAGAATTGTGAGAAATCAAAGCAGAACGTGAAACATAAGTAAGAATAAAATATTTGATTGGTTAAAAACGAAGAAAATGCAAAGGAAGATAAAAAGGGTGGAGATTTGTTAGAAAAAAAAAGATGGATGCGATTTGACAGGATAATCTTTATAGAGAATACTACAGGGAGAGCAAGTGAAAAAACGTGTTGACTGATGAAGAGAAGCAAAGGAAAGAAAGCGTGCAGGTAGGAGGCGAGTTTACGAAATGAAACACAAAAGAAACATCAGGAATATAATAAAGACAATATTTAGAAGAGAAAAAAAAAAGCCAAACTGAGAAGAAAAATGAAATAAAGAAACAAACAAAGAACATTCTACAGTAATGGGATGTTTAGGCAAATTCTCTCCACAAACAGTTCACTCATATGATGACGTCGATTGTCGATTGTCGAAGGGTCCCCTGGTTTTGGGGCTCCTTGTGACAGACCGAGATTAAGAATAAATAGCCAAGACAAAACTAAAACAGATATATAAAGAAAATAAGGAATTAATGTGAGAAGGAAAGACTACGAAGAAGAAGAAGACTACGAAGAAAAAGAAGAAGACTACGAAGAAGAAGACTCCGAAGAAGAAGAAGAAGACTACGAAGGAGAAGAAGAAGAAAAAGAAGAAGAAAAAGGAGAAGAAGACTCCCAAGAAGAAGAAGAAGACTACGACGAAGAAGAAGACTACGAAGAAGACGACGAAGAAGAAGAAGAAGTAGAAGAATACTACGAAGAAGAAGAAGAAGAAGACTACGAAGAAGAAGAAAAAGAAGAAAAAGGAGAAGAAGAAGATTCCGAAGAAGACTACGAAGAAGAAGACTACGAAGAAGAAGAAGAAGACTACGAAGAAGAAGAAAACTACGAAGAAGAAGACTGCGAAGAAGAAGAAGAAGAAGAAGAAGATGAAGAAGAAGAAGACTACAAAGAAGAAGAAGAAAACTACGAAGAAAAAGACTACGAAGAAGATGAAGAAGAAGAAAAAGAAGAAGAAGAAGACTACGAAGAAGAAGAATACGAAGAAGACTACGAAGAAGACTACGAAGAAGAAGAAGAAGAAGAAGACTACGAAGAAAAAGAAGAAGAAGAAGAAGGAGGAGGAGGAGGATTTGGAGGAGGAGGAGGAAACTAAAAGAAATTGGTATGAACACCACCTAGACCCGGTTACGGAGATAGGACCTCTAACAATTTTAAGGGACTGCAGAATACAGACAGAACAATCAATGCTAATCGCCCAGATATTGTTATTAGAAACCGCGAAATCAAAATGTGCCTCTTTATTATTATGACAGTCCCTGCAGATTGCAATGTATCTTTAAAGATATTGAAAAAGTTATCAAAATGCAAGGACATTGAGATCGAAATCTAAAGATTTGCCACATTGGAACATCAACAATCCCCATTGTAGTAGGAGCCCTCGGATTGGTTACAAAAGATTCCAATAGACTCATTAAAGGGATTCCTGGAAGCCCATGTCTTAAAGATATACAAAGAATTGTTCTCATGAGTACACCCTACACCTTACCAAGGGCTTTATCCATGAAAAATATGTGTGTGTTATTTTTTTTCTTTTAATTGCTCAGTGGAAAATGCCATGATGCCATTTCTGACGTTAGGTCTCTGGGCGGGAAACAGAAAGAAATGTGTACACACCAGAAATCAAAGGAAATAATAATAATTCTTGACCTGTTTGAACTAATGATTCGTATAACGTTAATATGAGCAATCTAGTTCACGTTGATTTTCCAGATGTCAGAGCACATCTGGTATATGTCTGGATATTTCAATGAATTTAATCTAGTGTGGCGTTACCTATCCTATATTTAACATCACATTTGGTACGCCCGTCTTATAGTATTCATATTGGTGTTTGTTATATTTTTTTAAATTTAGGATCGATAAAGACTTCTATAGATCTTAAGGAAGATACAGCCTCTAAAGAGATAGAGAATATCGTCAATACACTGACCAAACAACAGAGAAAGACATTATATAAGAATATAAAACTGGCTTCAAAACGTCACAGAAATAAGCAAGAAAGGTGGACTTAATAGAAAGAAAATAAGTGCAGAAATTGCTTGTGATAATGTAAACAGAGAGAAACAATTCAGAATACTAAGAACATTGGCTGAAAACATAAAAATAAACAAATCTTTTAATAGACATCACAAAGAGAAAAGTGTTATTAGGAAAAATGAACAAGGACATTGAATCACAGCAGGAATTCTAATGATTATTTTTTTTTAATCATATCACCCTAACTAAAGCGCGATAAAGCAACTAAGACGCAAGAATGTGAAAGTGTGAAAGCATCTGAGGAAAATGATTAAAGAGAAATGCCAAGAAGAGAACAGAATTCAAGAAGACAGAACATGACGATTGACATTGCTTTTAATTCCTTGAATATTTTATTTTACAGGAAATCAAGAAGTCGAAGAGAATTCCAAATTATGTGAAAAAGATCAGTTATTTCGAAAATATTTCTCATTAATTTGCCTGAATACATACGGGTGCGATGAGTAAGTAGTCGCCGTTTAATATTTTTAATTTCATGCACTTTTTTTTTGTTTTTGATTTTGTCGGTTGCAAAGTATAGTAGGGTCAGTTGGTCCCAGTCTTTGAGAAAAGAACACAATGACACAAAACACTCTGCCAGAAATTTCGAAACTGCAGGCTGTACTGTTTGGCATTGAAGGTTCAATACGAACTTTTTAGTGTGTTTTGGTGTGAATATGAAGGCAGTGCAGAGGATTAGGTAAGAGTTGGATGAGTCTAATGGTGATTACGAAGGTACGGCGGCTCGGAAAAATAACTCTGATCGTTCTGATGAGAAAAGAACTCCCGAATTTGTTGTTGAGGGCCTTAACACGGAAGCCTACATCAGGTGACTTGAGGAGGTAGTGCTGCCTCAATTTAAGAGGACGGATGCTGGAAGACCCTCTTTTTGGCAACAGGACTCTGCACCATGCCACACAAGTAGAAGAACCCAGTCATGGCTGTCAGACAATTTCTGCGACCACATCACACCTTACATCTAGAAACCTAACACCCCAGACTGTAACCCCATTGATTATTATGTATGGGTCGTAGTTGAGAGAGAGAGAGACAGAGACAGAGACAGAGAAAGAGCGCTCCTTGTAACACCAAAGGATTAAAACAGGATTCACCAACTTAAACAGGGGGACTGTCCAGAAGAGTTGCAGGAGATTCCGAAGACGTCTGAAGGTCATTGTTGAAGCTAATGGCGATTTTATTGAATAAATTGACTCTTCAGTATTTCAAGATAACTTTGTGTAATTTTAGTAAATATATATGTTAAAATGAGGTGTCAGTGTTATTTTCATTTTTTGCGTAATTTAGACGACAGTCCATCCAAAGTACACTGTATATACATACATACATACACACACACACACACACACACACATATATATATATATATATATATATATACACGTGTGTGTGTGTGTAAAAATATATAGAAAATTTCGCTTGAAGATGAAACAGAGCTTAGTACTTTAATTCAAATAATTATTTTGAAGTTTTCGTCTCTTGTTTTGAAACATGAGAACTCATACGTAGCGTTGGAATCATATTTTTAAATAAATAATTATATATATATATATCAGCAGAAAAGGAGAGAAACTTAGACAGGGATGAAATTGTGTGTGTGTGTGTGTGTTTGTATGTGTGTGTGTTTGTGTGTGTGAGAGAGAGAGAAAGTGCGTAAAAATCAAAACATTCCTTTCTGTTTCTTTACTATTTAAACTAAAAGTCGTAAAAATATTAATAGCAGACTCATCATTGACGAGCTGAAATTAAATTAAGAGTGGAAACTGAAATTAGAACAGGGAATAATAATAGTAATGGAAATTGATTTCTAAGGTTGCCTACAGGCCAAAAAATGTCTAATTAAGAAACATGAGCACTAATTATATTGGTAATTATTAGGAAAATGTTGCGGAAATATACATACTAGTATTGTTTTCATTTTTGAATTTTAAAAGAATCCGTAGGTATGCGAACACAAAGGTTGGTTCAATTTGAAAAGTCTTTCTTTCATAAACCATATGTCTATAACCAGTTTATATTGCAATGCGAATTTTTTTTCTTTCAGAAGAGTACCAAAATTAAGATTCCCAAAGCCATTCATGGCAAATAATCCAAACATTCTTCAGACAGCAAGTACTACAGTACCTCTTCATATAATTAAAGACTAAGCTCTTAGAGTTGTTTCAAAATGTTTAGATCCAATCCGTTGTCAGCTTCATCTTAAGAACTCATGCAACATTAGCAATATATAAATGATCAAAATAAAAAATTTCCACAGTTTCTAAATGAGTCATTTTTGTGTTTTTTTTTTTCAATCATCTCATCACAAGCGAGGTAACAAATCCACTAAGATGTGGACGTACTGAGTGTGAAAGAATATAAGAAATAAATGTTATTAAGAGAGAATGATAAACGTACAGGATTAAGACAGAAGATAAGAATTTAAAATACATTTAAATTTTTGAAAATCAAACTTCACTTGAAAGCAAGAAGCCAGACGAGATTTCCAAAACCGAGAAGTGCGAGAGAAGAAACTGTTAGCATAGAACTTACGGTTCCATCTAGCCATTTCAAATGTAAAATGATGAGGTATATCTGACAATTACTGCGCTTAACTTCATTGTCTAGTTTTACCAGAGAGGAAAGTTCATTAGAACAATTACGATGAAAAACACGGGGTAAGCTACGTTACGGCGATGGGAAACGGACTAAAGCCGAGGTGTAGATTTTTCTTTGGATTTTATAAAGAATGTTTAAATATAAATCCCCTGATCATATGTAGGAACAATACTCAAAAGCATGAACGAATCTATCTTACATGTAAGATAGATTCGACAGGGAAAAATTGTCTAACATAACACAGTGACGCAACTATCCTAGCAATATAACTAGCAATTGGTTCAATTTAATTATTCCTCTTCTTGCTAGCGGAAGACGGTTGCCCGATTGGCGCAACTAAATTCATTGTGTATTCGCATATTAACTGCGATTTATTCTCATATCCTTTTCGTGTAGATCAATCTTTCCTAATATTTCAGGAGGTTCTTTATGTGATACTTTAGCAGGTTTTGCTATCGAGGAAACATTTACATAGGCTTTCTGCATTTTTATTCAGTCTTTATTCCAGTATTTTGTACCAAGACACGTTTTTATTCTCATGTCCTAAGTTTGATTGCATCACAGGATGTATTTAGTAGAATTATTAACTGCACGGTGTTGCTTGCCAATAAAGATTTTCAGGAAAAGCTGGCATTCAAGTTTTCATTTAATTCCTTGTATCTTAGTGGTTTTATTACCTTGCTTGGAGTGAAATGATAAAAAAAAAACCACGACGACAATTGATCGGTTCAAATTTTCTAGTATTTCCCCAATTTCTAGTAGGAGCCGAAAATGTATCCTTATTGCGTCACCTCTTGCAATCATATCTAAATTCATATACTTTCATATATATCTACTCCCTCATGCGGCTCAGGTTGAGGAATCGGAGAGCCGAGTTCGAATTCCAGTCGAATCCATTACTTTCACTTACGTGCTAATACCCTTGGGAAAGGTGTGAATTCTCTTCTCCCTCCAGCTATGAGTAAATAGCAGAACAGACAGGGTTCTATAGCCTTGGGTGGCAACTGGTCTAGGAGAAGGACAACTCTGAATACAAAACCTGCGGAGGGTCTTTTGGGGACCTTGTGGCAAATAGTTCACCAGGTCTTTGTATTCGTCCCTTCAAAAAAATGTGGTTGGTTCTGCACTAAGCCTTCACCACTATAATCAAATAATGTACTGGTGTCTGGCTGTCAGTTCCTAGGAACTGAGCTGCCTGACCCTCATATGTCGAATACAACGGGAGAGCCCACTATATCTATTCCCTTATATTTTATACAACAGCCAGTTCTCGATCGTAATATTATCAATTTTTACCCTTTTTCAAGAGCAGTGTCCTCATACAGTATTAAAGGGTTCAAAAAATTAATTTTGAATATGTAAATTTAAAAATCCTTCAAAATTAAAAAAAAAATTAAATTCCTGATATTGAAAAATGAGATTTTACAAACGTAAATATATATTTTTAAAGAGGAACTAAACAAGGAATCTTCATAATAATCTTCATATTTTGAACGTTCCTCAGTTAAACATAAGACGACGACATCTAGAAAGCGATCTTATAAAGAATCAGTTCATTTAATGGTGGATAAATGGTTTATTTATCGACACTTTCCTCATAAGACGACGACAGCTAGAAGTCGATCTTATAAAGAATCAGTTCATTTAATGGAGGATAAATGGTCTGTTTCTTGAAGGAAATGCTTTGAAAAAAAAGGAGTATTTGTTTTCGAAAATATTTCGCATTTCATTTAAGAAATTTAGAATTGTCTAAAAGTCTCTTTTTACAAAACTCGGCTAAAATGTTAATGATAAAAGAGCAATATTTTTCTGAGGTGATTTTTAGTTCGTTCGATGACATCACAACAGGAGAATATTTTCAGCTGTCGGTCAAGATCTTGGAGAGGAGCTGGGCGCCATCAAGCTATCTGAAAGCCCACTAAAAGGATGACGAGGAAGAAGACTCAAAGCGACACCAGGCCAGATCAATGGAGACCCAAATCAACAACGACCGCCCGTCCAATTGACAAACGCCATAATGGGATTTCAATCTTATGGGTCATTTAATGCCGAACTGTAATTTCTTGCGAGCTTTGAAGTAATAAAACTATGATATATGTTATTCTGCTTTCACAATTGAATACATGGTAGATGATACTCAGCTTTTGTGCATACAATTTGGTTTCTTTAAGAATCTGTCGCATATTATATAGATTAATGTCACGAAAGAGCTCTTTCATGTTGGTAATTTTGCTATAAATAAGTATTGCTGGTAATTTTTTCATAAAAATGTATTGCTGGTATTTTTACGATAAAAATGTATCTTTATATTTTCATTGTTTTTGTTTGGTGGTTCAAAATATTCCCATAGCTGTGACCCTTACAGGTGTTACAACCACGGGTCAGGGTGGACATGGGAACAACAGCAATTAAGAGTTGATTCCCCGCTCCTCAAAACCTTTAATCTCCCGATCAGAAGCATTGCTGCCGGATGTAGTTTATCGTCATACCAAGGACTTCCAGGATGGGCATGACAAGTGGGCAGTTAAAGTGACAAACACCATCAAGCTATCAACGCAGTGTACCACTATCGGAATATTGGAACGTTCGTGACGGAAATCCTGAGACCCACCGCTAACAGATCAGCCTGGAGGAGATTGTATCTTCTGTCCTCAGGTGGTCCCGATGAAGGGCTGATTGTGGCGGTGGTGGTGATGAAGATGATGGTATTATATTTAAATAAATTAGTTTTCTTTCTTCTTCTTTTTTCCTTTTTTCTTCCATCTTAATCTTATTTTTCTGCATATTTTTAAAATGATTTTTTCTCAAAAAATGATTGATATACAGAAAAGATAGTAAAAGAAATTTCTGAGAATTAAATGATTTATTTAAAAAGAAAATTAAGTTGATAATTTCATCGATAATCTTCTGCTCTGAAATGATATCAATAATATTAATATTTGTGATGTCAACGAATACTCGTTGTCCATTCCGTCTTGCTCGTTGTAGTAGTGACTTTGTAATCGCAGATACAACTATAATAACGCCGTTGAACAATACTGATGTCAGATGACTTCGAATAACACGCGCACTAATAGTACTTGCCCGAATAGTAACCACGGAATAGTAATCCATATAAGTGATCAATGTAGAGAGTAGCGTATAGAAGAGATTCATGAACCGTATATAATAGAGGATAGAGTAGAAATAGTGATCCAAATATTAATAGAGGATAGACTAGAAAGAGTGATCTGAATAGTAATAGAGGATAGACTAGAAAGAGTGATCCAAATAGTAATAGAGGATAGAATAGAAATAACGATCGTTAGTCATCAGCTACTTCCTAAAAATATGCACTTCCTCTATGGTCACGTGGTCTACTTAATTCAATAATGGGGTCGTCTTTGTTTGCACACTGGCGATTTATGTTCAAACTCAAGTGTCGTCAGCGACATTTAATTCCTATATAACAATTATCAATATCTTTATTTAGGTTTTGTTTCGCCTTTGTTGTTTTTATCACAACGTTTCAGCAGTTGGCCCACCGGCCTTCATCAGCTGTTTGTCAAAACAAATAACCTTCAGGAAATTTCCACCTGGGCCATTAATTTAATCTACAATGACATTTTATCTACTGCTCACTTATTGCTCGTTCAATTTGCTGAAGTTTACTCAAATCGATAAACGTCTGATGAAGGCCTGATGTACACAGCGACCGAAGCGTGTGATAATAACAATAAGAATGGGGACAATAGTCGACATGTAAATAATTGTAGCTCTTCATCATGGACTATTTCATTTGCTATTAGTTTGACACAAGGCTAAGAGTGAGCTCTATGTTATTAGCTTGATAACCATTGTTCCACGTCTGAATTGCTATGATGAAGAGTTTTAGATATTTACATTATTCAAACTCGCTCCATTGTACTCATCTTTCTCGCTCTCATTACAACGTTTCTAGTGCTTGTTCATCCGGGCAACATACATGTAATTTCAAGCTGAAGCCTTTATTTAATTTTTCAGTAGATTGATCTCGCATCGATGACCATGTCTAAGGTTATGTTAATCAGTTATTTTAGTTTCAAAAAGAAAGAAATAAAGGAAGGAAGGAAGAGAGAAAGAAAAAAGAAAGAAAGGAAGGAAAAAGAAAAAGGATGGAATAAATAAAGAAAAAAAGAAATGAATGGAAGAAATAAAGGAATAAAGAAAGGAAGGAAGGAAGGAAGAAAGAAACAAGAAAGAAAGAAAGAAAGAAAGACAGGAAGAAACAAAGAGATGAATGCACTGTGCGATATTGTTGGAAAGTACTTTGTGAGGGAAATTGGGTAGACGGAACTCTGGTTAACAAGGTCGATTTTGCTGTTTTTAAACTGCAAACATCCGTGATAAATGTTGTTAATTCTGTTTATTATAAACAGGAAATTTATTTTATTTGTGTCCATATAAATAACGTATAATAAAAAAATTATATTAAAATAATTGTCGGACTTTGTCCATTTCATAGTGTGTGACGTCATTTGTTTACGTTTAGATGCGTTTCAATAGTTTATTCAATACTTGCTAATCAGACGCTCCGTCGTAGCTAAACTGGTATAGCACGTCAGGCTATGTGACGGTTCCGGATAGGATACAGTTTCGATTCCTGTTGGAGGACGCATATTTTCTATGAAATTTCTTGGACGTTCAGGTCGGCAAATGTTAATACTGTTTATTATAAACAGAGCATTTACTTAAATATCTGTGTCTATATAATAATAAAATATATTAAATTAAATGTATGACAATAAAATATATTAAATTAAATGTCGGACTTAGTTCATTATATATATATATATATATATATGTGCATATATATGCGCGTGGGGTGTTTGTGTGTGCTTTTCATATTTGTGCGTATTATGTGCTTCTGTTTGCCCGGATCTCTGTGTGTTACACAACAGAATTCTGATGATATTTTGTGGTTTCTTATTTGTTGAATTTGATTTTTTTTTCTTTCAGATAAGGTCGATATTTTTTCTTCTTTCCAATTGTAAAATGCCGAAACGATGTTTACTCGATTTTATAAAACCTCATCTTTTGTCACTTTGTCAATATTTTAATCAACTGACAAATATTGATTAATCGCAGGTCGTCTTATTTTATTTCTGGTCAATCGACATTGTCAGGGGTAGTTGTGTGGCGTGAACATTATCTCCGATCCAAAAGTTAAACAGTTTAATTTTCTGCGGGACTTTCTAATAACTTCTACAGAGAAGAGACGCGTGTGGGTCTTAAAATGGGGCTGAAATTTGTGGATATTAAGATTGTAAATCAACGTTTTATAAACTTTTCACTTTGAGGGACTTAACGGTTTTTTTTAATATATTTTCGCGAGTTTCGAAAAACAATCAGATTTTACAAACGAATAAAATTAAATGAATTTGCACTTTGTTATTATTATTATTATTCTGCTTGTTTCTCCCTTAGCTAGCACGGCCGTTACGTCCTGCCAATATCTCATAATTGATTATTCCTTTTTGGTCTCGTGGAAAGAGGTAAAGCACATATCAGTGAGAAAATAAGGAAAAGAAAGAAGTGTTTGATGTCTGTTCGGAAAAAAAATGTTAATTTCTGTTGTAGAGTAGTTTTCACAGTGGAGGCTTGTATTTCACTAAGTCGGTCCTAAATTAGGTTTGACGCACAAAACGTTAGGAACTTGAAATAATAGTTAATGACGCAGCAATCTAGTTGTGGGGTTCATACTTTCATGTCCGACATCGACTGACTCATACAACTCACTCTGAGCTCCACTGGCGACTGCTACTACTACTACTACTTATCTGTGGGAGAGTCTATTTACAATCGAATAGGTCGTTTCGGTATAACAATTTCAAATCCTTTCATTTCTACTCAAATTATAAAATAATGGCAAGTATTCATATTTATTGTTATTTACATTATTCGGACTATTGTCCTCATCTTCGTCGTCATATTTATTACAACGTTTCGGCTATTGTACGCCCGGCCTTCTTCAGGTGGTAGGAATGTTGAACTGAACCCTTTATTTCGCTCACTGGGGTAGACTGTTCTAGTTCCACGTGCCATGTTTAATGGGTGTCAGTTATCAGTTATCTCCTGTTAATTTTCCCTCTGAAGGTTCTCCACTGCCTAAACCGGGTATTGAACTCACAATCTTTGGGTCCTGTCACTGGATCTAACCAACGGCTTTACCCACTGTGCCATGTGTCTTCAAGTAATAAATATGGCGACAAAGATGCGGACAATAATCCGAATAATGTAAATAATGTACATAATACTTCATCTCAGAATTATATCTATGGCCGTCATTGCAATTTTTTGTTAATGTTGTTAAACTCGAATGTTTACCGATGCGATAGAGAAATTACCACAGATATTTTATTGTCATAGAACTCACCATTCGTTAACTGAAGAATTAAGATTCATCAGAAAATTAAAATAGGAAAACTACATCGACAAAGTGTTGTTCGTACCCTAAGTCAAATTAGCTGTTTAATCGCCTCAAAGCGTTTGCCTTATATACTCAATCTAGTAAGGTAAGATCCGTTCCAACTGGTCAATAAACAAATATCGTTTATTCCCATTTACATTATTCGCTATCCCAGTTGCTATACAGAATTGTCAACGGTGCTAATCAGCCATGTTCCTCCAGACAGAATCGTGTTTTCATCCAAAAGTTTTGTGGCCTTGTTAGGGCCAGAAATAAAGACATAAAGAGAGGAATTGAGTTAAACAAATGTATTAACAGAAACAGCAATACAAACATATACGAACGAGAGTGTTACAGCAAGAAACTTTCCTCTCGAAAAGGCAGTACCTGCTCCTGTTTATAACTGGTAGAGTAAATTACCATAACTGAAAGTAATGGATTTATATTTATTCCGATATTTTTTAAAATTTCAAACTTATTTTCAAATCATACCCGTGTTTGAAATAGACGCCCAGTTTTTACTTTACATCTCTAAGGCGACAACCCAATTAGGACCTTTTAAAACTGACACGGGCACCTACCAAATACCGCGCGCAACATACTTTTTGAAAGTACGAGCATAATATCCTCAGTCACATGTAGAAAATGGCTAAAAATAATGTAAGCATTAATAATCGTAAAAACAACATTCAATAATATCAATCATGAACACGGTCTCAACGTATATACATATATATATATATATATATATATATATAGTAATTCAAATAACCAGGTCGGCAATGACTGGCTACTACTATTAGTTTTATGTGTTTGCGCACAATCTTCAGGTAGCCAGTGACTCGTATTACCACCGGGGGAGTCAATTGGCCACCACAATCGTGCGAATTGACGACTTAAGATTTCTTCCTTTGGGGTCATCTCAAAAGTAAGGTCTATGCTAACAAGCCAACAATATTTCAACAGCAGAAGGAAGAGATAATAAGGCATATTGGTAAGATCAAGGATCAACTATGCAGAGACGTCTTCAAAAATTTTAACCATCGAGTGAAGGTGTGCCGCCGAAGCCTTGGCGGACATTTGGGCGATATTATCTTTCACACATAATTGATATGACTTAAGTAACATGATCCAATAGAGAAATAAAGAAATTTTTACCAAAAACGCTGATTTATTTACTGCTGACTTTTATCTGTCTTAATGAAATACTCTTTATATATATATATATATATATATATATATATATATATATATATATATTATGAAATGGACAATTATTTTAAGACATTTTTATGTTTATGCATTCTTTTTATAGATACAAATATTTTAGTAAATGCTCGGTTTATAATAAACAGTATTAAACAACATTTACCGGCCTGAATATCCGAGAAAAAATATTCGTCCTCTGACAGGCTTCGGACCTGTATCCTATACGGAATCGTCTATTAGCTTGACGTGCCTTTAACCGATTTGGCCACAAAGGAGCGTTCAGTTAACAAGGTCAAATTTACTGTCTTTAAACTTCAATCTTTCATGAATCTCTCACGTACATTCGTATCTGCTTTACATTTGGATACGCTTTGAGCAGATATGAATTAAGTTGCGTTATTTGAGTTAAGCATTGTTCTCCCCTGTTAAAATGTAGTAAATCTACATAAAATTATAGTATTTTATGTACACTTCTGATTAAATTTCATAAGAAAGGTACCTATAAATTAATTAAATATCTTTCTTATGAAATTTAATTTCACTCTTAACAGTCTTATTTTAATTTCTTTATAATATATTTTCCATAAAGCATCGTGAACGTAAAGGTGAAAGCTAAGTACAAAAAAGAAAAAAATTAGAGCGTTAAAGTTCACTTAAAAGTAAATAAATTCAATTTTCTCCTTCCGTAGAAGGAATAATCCTCACGTAATCTTTCAATATGTCATTCATCACCTGTCAAGTGACGCGAAAGTTTATGACCGGCTTTGTTTTATTTTCAAATTACATCATTTCAGCGCAGAAGTTAAGCTTGGCTCAAAATATTTTAAATAAACATTATAATTTCTGATTTTCTTAAAATACGTTTTGAAAAAATGATAACTGATTTTTAAAAGAATTTCAAACTGAGATTTTCATTTTTTTATAAAATGGAAAAAAAAATGGTTGCCATGATCGATTAACTGACAATTTTGCTGAGTTAAAAAAAAAAAGATTTTTAACGAAAATTTCGGACGTGCTAGGAACGATTAAAAAATGTAAAAAAATACCCGCAAAATACTTTGATCTTTCCTCTTAATAATAACATAAATATTTAGATGATAACATTTTGTTTTCGTCAAGTTTGGCGTATTTTTCATCATGCTGTGCTCTTTTTTTAGCGATCTCGTGGAGGTACCTATTTTAACTATTACACATGTAACACGCCATTAAGGGTACATCTAAAACATCGTAATCCCAACTGACACCCACCCCAACCCGACAAGGAGGGTCAGATGCAATTTTTAAGTTAGTCAATTTCTTTGAACCTGATATTATTATTATTATTGTTGTTGTTGTTGTTTCTTATTTATAACAATAATAGCAAATATAATATTTAAATATTATACTGTTTCATTGTGAATTTCTAAAATTAATATATTCTTTACTTTATTTTATTAATACTTTTACATTAATCTTATAAATAATAGAGAAAACCTTGCATTTTTTTTCTATTCATCGCAATATCAAAATATAAACAATAACAAGAAAATGACTTGTGAACTGAAACGGGAAATTAAATTGATATTGTTAAGCTAAATATGTTACTACTTCGAGCTGGTCATAGTGAGGAGATGGAAGTGATAAATAGCGGAGGACATGTAAGTGACCCCCTAAATATTTTAGGATCGAACATTATTTTGAACTTGAGACAATTTTTAATATCTCGTTAACATGATCTAAAATTTTAACAGGATTTGTAGAAGTAACTCAAAATAAAAATGTTTACACCCGCCCCCCCCTCTCTCTCTCTCTCTCTCTCTCTCTCTCTCTCTCTCTAACACACACACACTGACTCTAAAATATCTCATCGATTTTTTGAGTATATGAATATAACAGATAGATAGATAGATAGCTCTGAATATACTGACATAGATAGATAGATAGATAGATAGATAGATAGATAGATAGATAGATAGATAGATGTGAATATACTGACATAGATAGATAGATAGATAGATAGATAGATAGATAGATATGAACAAACTGAGATAGATAGATAGATAGATAGATAGATAGATAGATAGATAGATATGAACAAACTGAGATAGATAGATAGATAGACAGATAGATAGGATGTGGTAAGCTTCAGTCGCTACTTTCTCGGAAGAACTACATGCCAATTACATTATAGCAGACCACCCAAAATTCCCTCCATATTCCATGGTGTAGAAGTAAGTTCCACTAGAACAGATTCTTCCTCTGAACCACTTTCCATTTGGAACCGACTCCCAAGAGGATATTTTCTGGATCTTAACCTATTCAAGGTTAGGGTTAACAGTCATCTTCCCCTTCCATCCTTACAAACTGTCTCTTAACGTAATCTTCTACCTCATTGGCCCCCGGGCCTTGTACAGGGTAAACATTACTGTAAAAAAAGAAAAGATAGATAGATAAATATGAACATACTGAGATAGATAGATAGATAGATAGATAGATAGATAGATAGATAGATAGATAGAAGAAAGGGTGAGAAGATATTGAGGAAGACAAAGATTTTATCTTTCAAGCATAAGCTCCTAAGAACACCAAAGGACATTGACGTCAGACACTTCAATGGTTTTGGATGAGTAAAGGTTATCATGGTTGGTTCTGCAGACGAATCGTAACGGCCTGTGCACAGTATATTCCGGTGTTAAATAACTCGGAAAAAAGGGTTGATAAACCAGCAAGCAGGCTGGTTAATCTTATCGGAGCGACATTTTCGTTCTACACTTATCTTTCTCCAGGGTTAATGGTCACTTGTGAAAAATGGAAGGAAACTTATTTCTAAAATCAAGAGATTTGCAGCTAATAGAAAATACAGATCATTTGAAATATTTCCCTGATGTATAAATAAATTTAAACGCTCTTTACATTTCTGTTTTTGCAACACGATGTGAAAATTTGATCTAAACAAAAAAAAAAAACAAAAACAAGCAAAATATTGACAAAATAGATGGGAGGATTATATTATGGAAAAATCATCTTCTGTTAAGCTGCTACGTTTCATATGGAAAGCCCAAAGCGGAAAAGTCATTTTTTCAATATTGAAAATTGAATACTTTTTTTTTAGAACAGTAATTATTTAATATTCAATTTCTAAAGAGAAAATAACCATCGTAAAAAATTCTACAAGTCTTAAGAATAATAACAATTGTAAACGTGCTGTGGGTAAACTCAATAGGAATGCCGATTTACTTATCTCTCTTATTTTTTCATTGTTTCCGTTTAAAACGAAAAGTAAAGCTACTTACATGTGTATAGTGCCTATTGCGTTTCTTTCTATCTATTCTCCGCGCCATTTGGATAAGGGCAAGAAGTGGGTGGAATGGGTAGAACTTGACCTCATATTTTGTGTTCCTTTCCAATGACATGAAAACAATCTGAATCTATCGAAACGTGACAAAGAAAAAAAAAATTTTCCCTTCTGGATGGACTTGCATTTATATGTTTGCAATTCTCTTTTGCTATGAAATTTCATGATTTTCTAAATCTTTCTTTCCTTTGCCCATTTTTTAACCTGCGAAAAATGCACAAAAGTAATATTGTATTTGGCATAAAATGGATTCACGCTATGGATTGACAAAAAAAATTGAGAGTGAGGATGTTGAAGACAATTTTTATTTATATATCTGCACACATGTTTATAAATATATACCAGAACAGGCATATATATATATATATATATATATATATATATATATATGCCAGTTCTGGTATATATTTATATATATATATATATATATATATATATATATATATATATATATATATATATATATATATATATATATATATATGTATGTGTATGTGTGTGTGTGTGTGTTTCTCTCTCTCTCTCTCTCTCTCTTTTTGTGTGTGTAGTATGTATCAGAAAATGAACGAAAGAAAAAAGTGAAGCTAGAAGTGGAGAGCGGATCAGATTAAGCTGATAAAAACAGGTACTACACTTTGATCTTAAACAAAAGGCCGCGAAGAGTTGACCATCGCGATAAAGCTCCATTTTTCAGACGCACGGTATAGAAAAACGAAAACCGATTGAGGGAATCGCTAAAAATCTCATTACCATAAATAAATAAAATCGTCTGCTGAATTATTTTAAAATTATTATTAAGAGACATGTTCGTCAGACGAGGATTTGTCTAGAAAGAAACAAAGAAACAGAGAAGTCTTTAACATCTCCTGCCTTTACCTCATAAATAATGGACTATTCCGTTTTGATTGAATAGTAAAAGCAATTGAAATCACTTTTCATGTACTACTTCGCACAAGTTTCTCATTGTGATACTTAAAGGTGGGGGGGGTCTTCGTTGTTCAATATGATTAGTTAATACTGTTGATCGTCTGCGGCTTTTCACTTTTCAACACATATCAAAATATGTGGCGAAGGAGAACGACTATCTGAGAATATAGTGTTTTGAAACTGAAAGATTGTCTATTCCAGTAGTGATTTTGGCTCCTTGTAATAGTTCTAGTACCTGTGGAAGTAAATGAAAGACAGTTTGGAGCATAGACTGTGATAGATAGATATGAGGAGATTGAGACATAAACATAGATGGATATGGAGAGTCTGTGATAGATAGATAGATAGATAGATAGATAGATAGATAGATAGATAGATAGATAGATATGGAAAGTCTTAGATAGATAGATAGATAGATAGATAGATAGATAGATAGATAGATAGATAGATAGATATGGAGAGTCTTAGATAGATAGATAGATAGATAGATAGATAGATAGATAGATAGATAGATAGATAGATAGATAGATTGGATATGAATGAAAATAGATAGATAGATAGATAGATAGATAGATAGATAGATAGATAGATAGATATAAAGAGATTAAGATAGATACATGGATATGGACAATCTGAGATAGATAGATAGATAGATAGATAGATAGATTGGCGGGAAATGAAAATAGATAGATAGATAGATAGATAGATAGATAGATAGATAGATAGATAGATAGATAGATATGAAGAGATTGAAATAGATACAGAGAAAGTTCGACATGGTCAATCTGTGATAGATAGATAGATAGATAGATAGATAGATAGATAGATAGATAGATTAATTAAATGATTGGCGGGAAATGAAAAGAGATAGATAGATAGATAGATAGATAGATAGATAGATAGATATGGACAGTCTTTGATAGATAGATAGATAGATAGATAGATAGATAGATAGATAGATAGATAGATAGATAGATCGATTGATTGATTGGCGGGAAATGAAAATAGATAGATAGATAGATAGATAGATAGATAGATAGATAGATAGATAGATAGATAGATTGATAGATATGAAGAGATTAAGATAGATACATGGATATGGACAATCTGAGATAGATAGATAGATAGATAGATAGATAGATAGATAGATAGATAGATAGTATAGAGTAATTAACTTGTGATATTTCCCGTTTTCTGATAAGATTCATTATCAGTAATAAGCTGGAATAAATGTATTATCAAATTGCAAGTTGTTCTTGAGTACAGTCCCCTCCTAAAGCCGGGGTTTGGTCAGCGTGTAAACTGCCTTAATAGAGACGGTTTCATTAAATCTGAAGCTTTACAGAAAAATGCGTTGTAAAATGACGAGGTCGTAGTTATTCCCTCTGGAATCTCACAGATGGCTTGAACTTGATGTTATTAACTAAATTGAACAACTATGTACTTCTGTTAACCTGCAAGTTTAAAGAAGCTCGCTATCTTCAAATTGCTGTGATTGGCGATGATCCGTCATGGACAGAGTAGGACTGAAATGAAAAACTACTTATTAATTCAGAACAAAAGCCTGGAGCGTTTTTAAGTCAATTGATAAAAAATAATAATGTATAGGCATTTGTCTATAGATCTATTCAACTACATCATTTGTTGAGGGGTTCTCCCCTTTTTACACAAATGGACTCACCCAGGGTATACATATACTACTGCTAGTGAATACCCGGGCGAGAAAGAAGAACGAACGAGTATGAAGCAGAACGAACGGAACGAGCAAGAGTCACAGTGACGGAGCACGTAGACTCAGTAAGAAGTCATACAGTGATACGTCGATACCAAAGACTGTATATATATTTTGCTACTAACCCGCATTCCTGGAACTACTAACCTGCATTACCAGTTTGTATTATTACGTGAATACATTATTTTCCTATAGTCATTCTTGGCGTTTGTTATTTATTCGTACCGGATTTCATCCCGGAATCCACAACATAAGTGTTATTTTGTTCCATTATCCCATGCCATCTTAAAGGCAGCTCTGTGACTCCATCCTACCAAATCTTGGCTTAAATGGTTTTAAGAGAATTTTGTAGGAATTGTGAGTTGGTTAATTTTGTTTGTAAACGGCACATCGACACCACAATGAGCTTTTTAATGACGTGATTTAAATATTTTGAACGCAAATTGTATGCATACAGATATAATGTATTTTTGATCAAGTTACTATCCAGATGTCTTGTTACTGGTTTTAATATCAGTAGGAATTGTTGTTAATTTTTTAATAGAAAAATGTATTGCTGGACTGGTATGTTTACTATAACAATTTAGTTTTATACTTTCATAGTGTTTCCTTTTTAGTTGGGGTTCAATATAGCTGGGTCCCCTAACAGGTGCTACCACCTCGGTTAAGAGGTGCTTCCACGCTCCTCAAAGCCTCTAATCTCCCGTTCAGAGGCCTTGCTGCCGAATGTAGTTTATCGTCATAACCAGGAATGCTGTAGGAAAGAAAATAATTGTTAATTAAAGATGCAGGCTCAGGTGAGTGGGGTGGGTGTAGTAGAAAATTTCAGCTCAATTTTCGTACCAATTCCTTCTAGGTCGGTAAAGAGACGTGGGGACTTCTGTTCTCCTAATCGAATGTTGCGTAAATTCCGGACTCTTTTCATCGATTATTGCCTTGAATGGATTCAGCTAGGAAGAGGTACTTATTTGAATTCCACATTTAGTTTCATGGAAAGAGATTGTAATACGTACAATGTCCTTCCAATTCCAGCAGATAGACTGCATCACTTCTTTGGATACAGACAGGTTTATGAGTGATTAATAGAGGCTTAGTTCGTTTTCCACAGAAACACTTTTTGTCTATATTTCTGAGATGAGGTATTATGTACACTATGGCACAGTGGATAAAGGCGTTGGTTAGATCCCGTGACAGGACCCAAAGAGTGTGTGTTCAATACCCGTTTTAGGCAGTGTAGAACTTGGAGAGGGGAATTGACAGGAGATAACTGATAACTGGCATCCATTAAAAATGGCACGTGGAACTAGAACAGTCTACCCCAGTGAGCGAAATAAAGGGTTCAGTTCGACGTTCCAATCACCTGAAGAAGGCCGGAGCGTACAACAGCTGAAACTAAATATGGCGACAAAGATGAGAAAAATAGTCCGAATGATGTAAATAGAAACGTTTTTGCTCTACGTTGTTGTAAGCAATCGATTTTTCATCGCCTGTGAATATTATTTTTTCAAATGAGTCCCTTTTGTCGTGTTTGAAAATGCAGTCGATTATTTTTTTTTCTGTTAAATCATGTAGCATCCAAATATCATGAGATTCACTTATCCATATGTGAGATATGTGGAGTATCTCTACGATGTCCCGTGTTGGGAAACGTGGATTATTTTGAATTCATTTCGATTCAGTTATCATTGACGACTGCATATCTGCTGGAAGGAAGTCAACCTTCCCGATAATAATAATAATAATAATAATAATAATAATAATAATAATAATAAAAAACTCCCCACTTTCAAACTTAGCGAGCTGCATATGAACAGTACTTTGTACCATGTCACCATCTCTGTAAACGGCACATATCTTTTTGCTGTTCGTACAGAGTTTTCTGGAAATAAAAATGCATCAAATGAAAAGACATCATATTTTTATCCACTAACCTTTTTAAAGCAAAATCATTTAAAATCTTCAATCCAAGCGAATCGTAGAGAAATATGTCACCTTTCAGAACATCTCATAATTTCCTTTATTTCTTAAACGAAATCAAATAATCGAACGCCTTGAAATGCACTAAACAATGTTCCAGCTGAATATTTTTGATACGCCTGATGGAAAGGAGAATGTTAGTAACTGGTGCATGCCGCGTAACATTAGGTTAATCTTCCATTTAGGGTCTATCAAACGCGCGTTCTTAACGCCGAAGATTTTTCTGCCAGCCAATAAATGATCGCTTTTACTGGATACCAGAACATAGATCTCAACAACCTGCTTTAATATTTTTGAATTTACATGGCTTGAGAAACTTAATCGAGAAATTTCATTTTGTTTTCTATTTTGCTTTGAATTCAAATTATTTATTCTTTATACTGGCTGCAACCCAAGGCTAAATTTACCGTCAAGCCTTTTACTTATTTAACTAATAAGTCGAAGTGTAAGGAAGAGATCTTATATTAGTACGAAAATGAATGCAACAGACTCCGCCGTAATTTGAACCCTGCTCGCCGACTCAACACCGGTAACCATCAAACAACCCAGACATCGTAAATTTATGACCCGTTTTCCGATTTCTCTTCTCAAATTTCATAATGTTTCAGAAAATCGTCAGTTCTCCAGTTACTACGGTGTCATAAAGCAATGAGCATACAACATTTATTCTAGACAAGGATATTTTTTTTAATGTATCATATGAAGAGAAACGATTCCCGGCAAGAAAGAAATTCAGGTGACATGTTGTGTGTGTTCAACCAAAACGAAATTCGTTTTCTTGATAATAGACATTTTTAATTGCCTTTCGCAGATGGTAAAAAACACAAAGCCAATTTCTTTATAAAAAACGGATTTGTATTATAAAAAAAAATTGAACAGGCAGTGATCAAGTGAATAAAAAAGGAGGTGAAGCGAAGAAGTGAAAGAAAAGAAAGAAAAAATAGAAAAGAAAGACAAGAAAAGAAAGAAAGAAAAAAGGTGAAGATAAAAATATAAGAAAATTAGTGAGATGAAAAGAAAAAAGAGCAAGGATGGAACAAGAAAAGAGAAGGAAAAAGAAAAGCAAAAGAGGTTGCAAAGAGAATTGATGAAAATGCGTACGATAGAAAAATATTAACAAGCAGAAGTTTAAATTGAATAAAGTGTAAAGATTGAAATGAATAAAGTGTAAAGGTTGAAATGAGAAGTGTTAATATTGAAATGAATAAAGTGTAAAGATTGAAATGAGAAGTGTTAATATTGAAATGAATAAAGTGTAAAAAGTTGAAATGAGAAGTGTTAATATTTGAAATGAATAAAGTGTAAAGGTTGAAATGAGAAGTGTTAATATTGAAATGAATAAAGTGTAAAGGTTGAAATGAGAAGTGTTAATATTGAAATGAATAAAGTGTAAAGGTTGAAATGAGAAGTGTTAATATTGAAATGAATAAAGTGTAAAGGATGAAATGAGAAGTGTTAATATTGAAATGAATAAAGTGTAAAGGATGAAATGAGAAGTGTTAATATTGAAATGAATAAAGTGTAAAGGTTGAAATGAGAAGTGTTAATATTGAAATGAATAAAATGTAAATTTTGAACTTATTGAGGAAGCAAGGAAAGGAAAATATTTAGATGTATGAATTTTTTTCCCATATTTTTAATTTTTAATCATTTCACTTCACTAAAGCCACTAAGACGCCAGGCGTCACTGAGGATTAATATGAGAAAAAAGAAGACATTATTAAGGAGAGAACAATTTTAAAAACAAGAATTAAGGCAGAATAAAACGATTGACATTGCTTTTAAGTTTTGCTATATCAAAGTACACAGAGAAGCAAGAAGCCGAACGATAGCTCCATAAATCAGATGTACGAGAAAATAAACTGTTACAATAGAACTTAGGGTAACATCTGGTAATTTCAACAATAAAATATTGAAACTTAGCTCTTAACCTAGTAAGGAACTTACTTTCTTGCGATCGATATACCAAACCAGACAACTTGTCAGAAGAATTACCTTGAAAATATTTATAGAAAAGGCACAGGAAAGGTGTTAGTAAAGAGATTGAAGCCGATATGTCAGGTCAAGACCATTACTATTGCAGATTCCTCTTCGTATTTTATCAAGAATCTCTAAATAGCAGATACACCAGACCAGATATGACATCAATATTCGATGCATAGACGAAAGTTATAAATGTGTAAGATAGATTCTAGTGAGAAATATTGTCTAGTACAACTCTGTAAGCTAACGTTCCTAGCAGCAGACCTAGGAATTGATTCAATATCAGGCTACAGGACATCAGGTGTACGTCTTTGAACTCTTCCTTACACCCTTCCTGAAAAATGCTTCGCGTAAATTTAATCTCCCGATGTGCATCTCAGACCATTCTCTAGTCAGTATCCAAGTTGATACCAAAACAAAGACATCCCCTGATTTATCGTTCCATAGGGCGATTTCTCGCTACACAAAGGCAAACTGAGGCAGCTTTTAGATCTTACATGAAGGAAGTTCCTCACACAAATTTCTTTAGACATACCGCCTTCAAAACTGCTGCACACATCTCAGAATAAATTCTTTTCTGGAATGACGAGTTTTATACCGACGCCCGCAAATCAAGCCACCAGCCCCGGTTCATGTCAGAATGCGCTGAAGCTATAGATCACCGTAGCCAGTACTTCCATCACAAAAAGCGGTGTAGATATACACCTACTACATTCAGAACTTCCGAAAAAGGCTGCAAAAAATTTCTGAAAAATGTAGGTGTAGCTCTGCCCAAACAGTCCAGGCCAAATTTAAAAATAATTTGGATCGCGTGAGTTCTGGAAGATTTCCATATAAATTCTGACTAGAAGTAAATAATATAAGGCGAAGCTCTTCGATTCAGTTTTTGCCTTGAGCTCAACGTTAGATCACAGAGGACATGACCTTCTCGAATTCCTTCGTCTCATTGATTACAATCTGAATAGTCTCTACAATTACGAAATGCCTTGAATCTAAGAAATGTCCTTAAGAATATGAACCCTATATTATCTCTGATATTAACGAAATTATTTAACCTCTGCTTGAAAGAGAAATCTTTCCCAATGCTGGGAAGGTGTTAAGTGTCTGCCCGGTTTTCAAGAACGCGGGCGAGCGCTCACTCACCTCTCAGTATAGACCAATCAGTCTCCTCCGTCTCGTTGCTAGTTTTCTTTGAGGCTATAATCAACAAAAAGATTGTTGATCACCTCAATAAACACAGCCTCCTGAGCGACGAACACTACGGTTTTCGATCGGGCCGATCCACTGCTGATGTCCTTACTGCCATTACTCAAAGGATCAGTGAAACAACAAATACATCACAAGAACTAGATTTTTCGAAAAATTAGATATTTCAAAGATCTTTGACAACGTATGACATAAAGGATGGCTGTCCAAGCTCTCTAGCTATGGAATCAATGGAAGATTCGTTTCATTTTCCTTCCTAACAAGTAAGAATCTGAAGATAGCTGTTAAGAGCCAATCCTCAACGCAGGGGGTGTCGCTTCTCGAAAGAATCCTCTTTTTACTTTACATAAATAATCTACCTAAGACTATACCCCGATCATATGTGAATATTTATGGGTACGCCTCTAAATCTCTAGACGACCAGAGAGTGGCAGCTGATCTATTCTCTGGCTTAACTTTAAAATCTATTTGGGAAATAACTGACTGGTTACAGTCAATAAGTCGTAAAGAAAACTGGTTACCGCCGATCGGATTTTGAACTATCACCAATCACGAACGGTAACTCCCGGCAGCAAGGCCTCTGATCGGGAGATTGAAGATTTTGAGGAGCGTGTGACCACCTCTTAATTGCTGTTGTTCCCAGGTACAGCCTGACCCCGGTGGCAGCACCTGTTAGGGTCGCAGCTATGGGAAAATATTACCCCATACAAAAAGGAAAGAAAACACTATGTAAATATAAAATAAATTTTTTGAGTTAAACTACCAGCAATACATTTTAAAAGCAAAATGACCAGCAATACATTTTATATCTGTCTATATCTCGGAGATGAGGTTTTATGATAACTTATATTATTTACATTATTCGGACTTTTATCCTCATCTTCATTCCCATATTCACAATGTTTCGGCTATTGTACGCTCCAGTCTTTTTTAGGTGACTGGAATTTCGAAGAGAAACCCTTTATTTCGTCCATCGGTGTAGTTTATTCTAGTTCCGCCTGCCATGCCTCTTTAGGATGTCTCAATTATTTCCCTTTAACTCAACTCTCAAAGTTTTGGTTCGCCACATCTGTCGCCTGGTATTGAACTCCCAACTCTTTGAGTCTAGTCACTGGATCTAACCAACGTCTTTATCCACTGGGCCATGTATCCAAGACCTAACAGTCCGAATAATGTAAAGTAATTCGTTTTATATTTGACTTACCACCGATATTTTTCAACTGTAGTTGAAGGGAAAAATTGCTTTTAAAATATTTAGATTTCGGCATTAAATAGCACACGGAGTTTAATACGCCGCTAAACAAAATAGATCAACCAAGAATCACCAATCACAATGATTGGATGTTCATTCAGGATGGCTCGCCTTGAGCGCCGATTGGAACTCAGTGCACATTTCAAGCGAAGTTCATATATACGATCCCTCGCTACAGATGTAAGAAAA
>CAHIKZ030001094.1:470000-485000 GCA_903632075.3 Acanthosepion pharaonis | reverse complement strand
TTTTGAAATATGTTCGGCTCTTAAAAAAAAGTTAAAAAAAACTCCTACAGTAAAATGGCAAATATTAAATATAAATAGAACTTGTAATTCGTGACTTGATCCATGTACCTTATGTTTACAAGAAAAATTGCATTTTATTAAGTTTCATAACAATAGAAATCTGTTAAATCAAAGAAATGAATTAACGGTATTACCTTAAAATATAGTTTAAAAATCATAAATAATTACGTATTATCATTGTATAGCCATTATTTTATTAGTATATAATTGTTCACCCAACATTCATTTGATTTATTCAACTTTAATATTGTCATGTTTTACCGTCTATTCAATATAATTAACAACCTATATAGTTGTTTCCACTGTGACGTCGTCCCCGGTCGCAGCGTCGACTGTGTCGTTCGATCCCGGTCGCGGCGCCAATTGTGACGTCACGTGCTCCCCAGGCTCTGATATCCTGGTCACGGACAGCACCAACTGTGACGTCTTCGCCGCGGCGTCAGCTGTTCGCTCCTCGCTGCTCAAACGTGACGTTCTAACCCTTTGGTTAGATTGATACCAACCTCGCCGTTCCCACCCCGCTTCCAACGCCTGGTTACCAGGGTAACTGCACTGATCTCCAGTCTGCCTACCCACGTTGTGAATTGATCTTAGACAGACGAGATCAAACAGGGGTTGGGGCCGTAATGCAAGTTGAGTCCAACGGGGTGATAACACACAATTATGTATAAAAGAAAATAAAATAAAAACTCACAAGGTCCAACGTATCAAAGAAAAAGGTAACAAACTTTTTATGTCTATTTGCTCGGTACATAGGACTATGTCTACTTCCCGACCCGTTCTGTGGATTGTGGCGACGCTTTTACTAGGCAACTTTAAGGCTTCAAGTTGTCTGCTCTCTAAAAATTTGTGTTTCGGTGTGTCTTTGGACGAAAGTCGAAAAAAAAATTATTTCTGTGGTCTGATTCTAAGTCGCTCTTCAAACTACTTGTTCTTGGTTGAAGAAGAGTCCAGAAGTGTGCATGAATCTTGGTCAGCTATCTTGACGCGGTCTCAACACTGGGCGCTCATCTCTGCTTGTCGTCCACGGCTGAACTCTTTCGCCGTCCGCGGCTGAACTCCTTCTCTCCAGAGTCTGACTTACTAGTCACTCACCTCCGCCGTCGGTGCGCGAACTAACTTCTTCTCTTCGGCTTGGGTCGGACGAACTTCTTCACTTAGGCCAAACGAACTGGCCTCTCCTGCCCGCAAAGTGGGCGACCGAACTCGGGCCACCGTCCACGGTTCCACTCCGCTTGCCGTCCGCAGCTGAAACTCTTTCGCCGTCCGCAGCTGAACTCATTTCTGTCGGTTGGGGCTTCGCTTTTATTGACGCCGTCAAAACTGGGGTGGGTCTGTCGGCGCCAGGGTGCTTCGATAATTCTTAATACGTATCCACCCTTCTTATTTCTGGTTAGGGGATTTTCATTCTTTTCCATTTTCGGTAACTCACTCTCACTCCCTTACTGTGCCTCTGAGGGGCGTGTACCCGATTCCCCGCTTCTTCGTATCGGCTTCTCACACTTACACTTCTGACAGGGCGTCGACCGATTCTCCTCGAGGTCCTGGTCAGGTATCTTTCCTCCTTCTTCGTGTGTCATGTGATCTTATTTAGCCAATGACGTCTTTAGTCGGGCGTGGACAGTCCGTGGCTTTGTTTTGGGAAAGAAATACCTTGCTTAAAAAACAAAAATATTAATTTAAATCGCCCTTATCATGAGCGACTGAGGGACACTCTCGGCTTTTTAACACGTGGTATTTGTAAAGCAGTTTATCGCTAATTGGATATGATCTAAGAAAGGAATTTCTCAGACTCGTTGGCGTTTCTGAGACGGAATAAAAATATTTCAATTTCCCTCCGCTCGAAGGACTGATAATAAAAATCTTTATTATCTCAAAAAATTTCGCCAGCGACAACGCCTTGTGTGGGCTTGTTCTAATTCTGGAGACTGTCTGTGTTTTCGTATTAATGGTTTGTCTTCATATCCTTAGATACACTTCCCCACCCACTTAGACCTTTACTATCATTCCAATGACACACTTCCACTTGTTACTTATCAATATTTTCAGTGTCCCTAAACTTCGTTTCCCCTTTTCCTCCTTTCTTTCTTTTCCCTTGGGTGACAACCAATTGATAACAAACTTACGAAAAGTGGTAAAGATTTGTTTTTAAATTTCCTTAATTAATCATTTTTATCATTAGTTATCTACCATCGCCTGGAGAAGTACCATCTTAGTACTGAAACATGATAGTTTTTTTTTTGTGTAGCGATGTTAAATATTTTTATTTTGATTTATCATAATAAAAATAGTATAATAGTATTTTGCTCTACTGTGTATTGTGCACTTAAAAAAAATGAATGCTACGAACTGTTGACTTTTACCCCATCTGTTTTTTCTCTTTATTTGTATATATATATATATATATATATATATATATATATATATATATATATATATATATATATAACATGGAGTGTCTTTAAGATGGGTATTGGTCATGACTTTTGTATTAACACTTTGAAAGGCAGGGGTCAGACTCAAGTGAATTTGAGAGTTTCATTTTCTGCCTGTGACTTTCTCTATATATTCTGAATTAACAAAAATACTAAGAAGAATAGCAACGATTATTTGGATTGTTAGCATATTAGAAAGATACCGGCGAGTCTAACATGACTCACCCAACTCCGATCATTATCAATAATAATTTTTATTAATAATAACAAAATATTAATACATAATATTATTATTTCTCTGATAATACACCAAATATTGTTCCCATTAATTCTGTTCTTAAAAGTATTTGAGTTGTTTACCATGTTTTGTTTTGGTAAATTAAGATGAATAAATGTTCCGTTCTGTAGCAAAAATTTTATTGTCTGTTCTCCGTCCAAAACTAAGGCTCAGTGATTCTCCATTGTTCCTGAACAGGAATAGATATGGACCTCATGGCCAAATTTAGATTGGGTTGGTTTTTTTTGTAAATTTGAAAGAAGAGACAGCTAAGTCGACTTTGGATTCACATCTTGTTATTTGGGATAACTTTTAATCGGAGAGCGAGCCGAATAGAATTCTGACTGGGACTCGCCTCTAGGGTTGTGCACTGCTTTTTAACAAAACCTTTTACTATCCCGCATCATTGACTGCACTATATATGCCTGGGCTATACTTAGCAGATAGGATGCCATTATTGATATAACACACTGGCTGGTATGATTAGACTTCAGATATATTTATTCTAGTGTCACTTTGTTGCCCTCTCAATCAATAATAAGATGGTGGAAAAAATAGTTTTAGAAATGTGCTTGAAATAAATAATCAAGGTCTGTAAAAATCGAAATTACATTTCGCACCCGCTAGTATATAGTAATAATAATAATAATAATAATAATTATTATTATTATTATTATTAATTATAATTATTATTATAATTGTACTTTTTGTAGAATAACCCTCAATATTAAAAGTCTGATATTCCCCTGGTAGTGGTCACTGTACTGTTTGTACTAAGTTAAAACTTAGTACAGTCAGTGCCATATATATACGCATATTCTATCCCACTAAATCCAATACTCTATTATGAATTCTTCAACCGTGGATATATGAATATAATCCCCATCCGTACTATCTCATGTGTGGGACGAGCTGTCAGGTCTTCTTTCAGTGTCGTCCTAGGGTTGGTAACAAACATAATTACCGCTTGGCGGTTAAGGTTAAAACGCAAAATTCTACCAATTTCAATGATTACGAATAAAATTTCATACCGGATCGGTCGTCACCTGGGTCAACAAGGGCCACGTACCTCAGAGAGAAAACAGTCTGGGGCTAAAAAATCTGTCACTGGAACAAACTATTCCACAAACGAAAAGACACTAGGTCACCAAAACCCGGACTATTGCCAACCTTGGACCAAGTGACTCAATATCAAATCGACTAATAAAAATAAAACGAATGAAATGGTCTCGCGAAGAGAATCGACAAGTCATGACATTCTTCTTCAGTGCACTCGAAAACCCATCAAAAAACATCACCAATCAAACATACCAAATATGGTGAAGTATAGTAGGAAGTGAAATAAGACCTCACCTCAACACAAACATGCTTGCCAAAGTCCGCAGAGACATCGTGCGAAGTAAAACACACTCAAAGGCAGAAATAGATAAGATAAAATTAGATATAAAACAAAATACTGTAACCCATCATTCAAACTGTAAAGAGATGAAAGTAGAAATATGTAATATGACAGAGGATGAGGTAATAACTAAAACAAATGATATACGAAATAACCTTCCAGGAAATAAAGTCGAAGAATCTACCTGGGACATAACCTGCAATTATCTAGACGATGTCACTGAAGATGACTCCAACACCATTAAGTTAGAATTCTTTGAAAACAACAGAGGTGAAATCACCGAAGCGAAAAACCACGTCATCCAAGTACTCAGCAGAGTGACTCTCATACAACTGTCAGACAGAGACCAGATCCCCAAAATTCATTTGACGAAGTCCAACGAGCACATTGTGCAAATAAACAACGCTGCTCTGGAAACACTGTTAACGGATAAACCACTGGCAAACATCACAGAAGTTAATGTTATATATGCAACAGCTGTAGCGGATATTGGGAAGCTTGGGGTCAAGACAATGGAAAAAATTAACAGGCATAGATGGCCAGCTTGGAAGGCAAAACTGATGCAAGAAATAAAGGAAATCAGATGTGAGCTTTCTATATTAGATGAGCCTCATTGGGAACCCAAATATCTCCACACGCAAATGCAAGAAGATTAAGCGAAAATCTAAGATTAAATCACTAATTGAAATTCCATCAATCAGGGAAATGCTGGAACAAAAAGTTCAGTTAAAGACACAGAGAATAAGACGATACGAAAAACGTTGTAGGTTCTATCGCCAAAATAAAATATTCCGAACGGACCTTAAGAAATTTTACAGGGAAATTGGAAAAGCACCTATACATGTCGAAAAGCCACCATCTACTGACAATATACAGACATTTTGGGAGAATATTTAGAGCAGCCCAAAGGAATATAACACAAATGCAGAATGGATACGGCGTGAAGAAGAACGACTGCTGGATACACCTCTGCAAGAATGGGAAAATATAACGATAAATAATGTTTGGCAAGCTCTGATGAAATCCCCAGAATTATTGTGAATAAGACTGTGATAAAGGCAAATTCAATCAGAGAATATACAGATCATGTCATTCATTAAAAGATCCCGAGGAAGGTGCTCCAGATTTGCTGAGCCTTGCTGTCACTTATTCTCAAATGAGAGGCGTCAGTTATCCGAGGTTACATACATAAAATATAATTATCTGCTTGTTTATATATATATATATATATATATATATATATATATATATATATATCAGTAGTATTAAAATTTCTTTAAAACTCGGTGGTTTCATCACATATCATCTTTGAACAACAATGCATATCGGAACAGAACGTCCCTTTTGAAATATGTTCGGCTCTAAAAAAAATTAAGAAAACTCCTACGGTAAAATGGCAAATATTAAATATAAATAGAACTTGTAATTCGTGACTTGATCCATGTACCTTATGTTTACAAGAAAAATTGCATTTTATTAAGTTTCATAACAATAGAAATCTGTTAAATCAAAGAAATGAATTAACGGTATTACCTTAAAATATAGTTTAAAAAATCATAAATAATTACGTATTATCATTGTATAGCCATTATTTTATTAGTATATAATTGTTCACCCAACATTCATTTGATTTATTCAACTTTAATATTGTCATGTTTTACCGTCTATTCAATATAATTAACAACCTATATAGTTGTTTCCACTGTGACGTCGTCCCCCGGTCGCAGCGTCGACTGTGTCGTTCGATCCCGGTCGCGGCGCCAATTGTGACGTCACGTGCTCCCCAGGCTCTGATATCCTGGTCACGGACAGCACCAACTGTGACGTCTTCGCCGCGGCGTCAGCTGTTTGCTCCTCGCTGCTCCAAACGTGACGTTCTAACCCTTTGGTTAGATTGATACCAGCCTCGCCGTTCCCACCCCGCTTCCAACGCCTGGTTACCAGGGTAACTGCACTGATCTCCAGTCTGCCTACCCACGTTGTGAATTGATCTTAGACAGACGAGATCAAACAAGGGTTGGGGCCGTAATGCAAGCTGAGTCCAACGGGGGTGATAACACAATTATGTATAAAAGAAAATAAAATAAAAACTCACAAGGTCCAACGTATCAAAGAAAAAGGTAACAAACTTTTTATGTCTATTTGCTCGGTACATAGGACTATGTCTACTTCCCGACCCGTTCTGTGGATTGTGGCACGACGCTTTTACTAGGCAACTTTAAGGCTTCAAGTTGTCTGCTCTCTAAGAAATTTGTGTTTCGGTGTGTCTTTGGACGAAAGTCGAAAAAAAAAATTATTTCTGTGGTCTGATTCTAAGTCGCTCTTCAAACTACTTGTTCTTGGTTGAAGAAGAGTCCAGAAGTGTGCGTGAATCTTGGTCAGCTATCTTGACGCGGTCTCAACACTGGGCGCTCATCTCTGCTTGTCGTCCACGGCTGAACTCTTTCGCCGTCCGCGGCTGAACTCCTTCTCTCCAGAGTCTGACTTACTAGTCACTCACCTCCACCGTCGGTGCGCGAACTAACTTCTTCTCTTCGGCTTGGGTCGGACGAACTTCTTCACTTAGGCCAAACGAACTGGCCTCTCCTGCCTGCAAAGTGGGCGACCGAACTCGGGCCACCGTCCACGGTTCCACTCCGCTTGCCGTCCGCTTGCCGTCCGCAGCTGAAACTCTTTCGCCGTCCGCAGCTGAACTCATTTCTGTCGGTTGGGGCTTCGCTTTTATTGACGCCGTCAAAACTGGGGTGGGTCTGTCGGCGCCAGGGGTTCTTCGATAATTCTTAATACGTATCCACCCTTCTTATTTCTGGTTAGGGATTTTTCATTCTTTTCCATTTTCGGTAACTCACTCTCACTCCCTTACTGTGCCTCTGAGGGGCGTGTACCCGCTTCCCCGCTTCTTCGTATCGGCTTCTCACACTTACACTTCTGACAGGGCGTCGACCGATTCTCCTCGAGGTCCTGGTCAGGTATCTTTCCTCCTTCTTCGTGTGTCATGTGATCTTATTTAGCCAATGACGTCTTTAGTCGGGCGTGGACAGTCCGTGGCTTTGTTTTGGGAAAGAAATACCTTGCTTAAAAAACAAAAATATTAATTTAAATCGCCCTTATCATGAGCGACTGAGGTGACACTCTCGGCTTTTTAACACGTGGTATTTGTAAAGCAGTTTATCGCTAATTGGATATGATCTAAGAAAGGAATTTCTCAGACTCGTTGGCGTTTCTGAGACGGAATAAAAATATTTCAATTTTCCCTCCGCTCGAAGGTCTGATAATAAAAATCTTTATTATCTCAAAAAAAATTTCGCCAGCGACAACGCCTTGTGTGGGCTTGTTCTAATTCTGGAGACTGTCTGTGTTTTCGTATTAATGGTTTGTCTTCATATCCTTAGATACACTTCCCCACCCACTTAGACCTTTACTATCATTCCAATGACACACTTCCCACTTGTTACTTATCAATATTTTCAGTGTCCCTAAACTTCGTTTCCCCTTTTCCTCCTTTCTTTCTTTTCCCTTGGGTGACAACCAATTGATAACAAACTTACGAAAAGTGGTAAAGATTTGTTTTAAATTTCCTAATTAATCATTTTTTATCATTAGTTATCTACCATCGCCTGGAGAAGTACCATCTTAGTACTGAAACATGATAGTTTTTTTTTGTGTAGCGATGTTAAATATTTTATTTTGATTTATCATAATAAAAATAGTATAATAGTATTTTGCTCTACTGTGTATTGTGCACTTAAAAAAAATGAATGCTACGAACTGTTGACTTTTACCCCATCTGTTTTTTCCTCTTATTTGTATATATATATATATATATATATATATATATATATATATATATATATATATATATATATATATAAAAGGAAATATGTTGTAGTGGTTCCAACGAGAGAAAAGTATGTATATTAAAAAGAAGAGGGGGGTGCCGCAAACGTTTTTGATTGTAATGTGGATTTATTGAAGAAAAAATATTATACTTTGTTTTACATAATTTCACGACACGTGTTTCTGGTCTGGTCTCAGAACCGTCTTCAGGTGAAAGTGGAGATTTTTAAATTATAAAAAATAATTAATTTTTTTTCATGTTCAATGTGGACGAGAATATTCCAAAACGAACATGAAAAAAAGAATGGTAAAAAAAAAACTTTTAATATATATATATATATATATATATATATATATATATATATATATATATAAATAACATGGAGTGTCTTTAAGATGGGTATTGGTCATGACTTTTGTATTAACACTTTGAAAGGCAGGGGTCAGACTCAAGTGAATTTGAGAGTTTCATTTTCTGCCTGTGACTTTCTCTATATATTCTGAATTAACAAAAATACTAAGAAGAATAGCAACGATTATTTGGATTGTTAGCATATTAGAAAGATACCGGCGAGTCTAACATGACTCACCCAACTCCGATCATTATCAATAATAATATTTTATTAATAATAACAAAAATATTAATACATAATATTATTATTTCTCTGATAATACACCAAATATTGTTCCCATTAATTCTGTTCTTAAAGTATTTGAGTTGTTTACCATGTTTTGTTTTGGTAAATTAAGATGAATAAATGTTCCGTTCTGTAGCAAAAATTTTATTGTCTGTTCTCCGTCCAAAACTAAGGCTCAGTGATTCTCCATTGTTCCTGAACAGGAATAGATATGGAGCCTCATGGCCAAATTTAGATTGGGTTGGTTTTTTTTTTGTAAATTTGAAAGAAGAGACAGCTAAGTCGACTTTGGATTCACATCTTGTTATTTGGGATAACTTTTAATCGGAGAGCGAGCCGAATAGAATTCTGACTGGGACTCGCCTCTAGGGTTGTGCACTGCTTTTAACAAAACCTTTTGCTATATCCCGCATCATTGACTGCACTATATATGCCTGGGCTATACTTAGCAGATAGGATGCCATTATTGATATAACACACTGGCTGGTATGATTAGACTTCAGATATATTTATTCTAGTGTCACTTTGTTGCCCTCTCAATCAATAATAAGATGGTGGAAAAAATAGTTTTAGAAATGTGCTTGAAATAAATAATCAAGGTCTGTAAAAATCGAAATTACATTTCGCACCCGCTAGTATATAGTAATAATAATAATAATAATAATAATAATTATTATTATTATTATTATTAATTATAATTATTATTATAATTGTACTTTTTTGTAGAATAACCCTCAATATTAAAGTCTGATATTCCCCCTGGTAGTGGTCACTGTACTGTTTGTACTAAGTTAAAACTTAGTACAGTCAGTGCCATATATATACGCATATTCTATCCCACTAAATCCAATACTCTATTATGAATTCTTCAACCGTGGATATATGAATATAATCCCCATCCGTACTATCTCATGTGTGGGACGAGCTGTCAGGTCTTCTTTCAGTGTCGTCCTAGGGTTGGTAACAAACATAATTACCGCTTGGCAGTTAAGGTTAAAACAAAAATTCTACCAATTTCAATGATTACGAATAAAATTTCATACCGGATCGGTCGTCACCTGGGTCAACAAAGGGCCACGTACCTCAGAGAAAAAACAGTCTGGGGCTAAAAAATCTGTCACTGGAACAAACTATTCCACAAACGAAAAGACACTAGGTCACCAAAACCCGGACTATTGCCAACCTTGGACCAAGTGACTCAATATCAAATCGACTAATAAAAATAAAACGAATGAAATGGTCTCGCGAAGAGAATCGACAAGTCATGACATTCTTCTTCAGTGCACTCGAAAACCCATCAAAAAACATCACCAATCAAACATACCAAATATGGTGAAGTATAGTAGGAAGTGAAATAAGACCTCACCTCAACACAAACATGCTTGCCAAAGTCCGCAGGTACATCGTGCGAAGCAAAAGGCACTCAAAGGCAGAAATAGATAAGATAAAATTAGATATAAAACAAAATACTGTAACCCATCATTCAAACTGTAAAGAGATGAAAGTAGAAATATGTAATATGACAGAGGATGAGGTAATAACTAAAACAAATGATATACGAAATAACCTTCCAGGAAATAAAGTCGAAGAATCTACCTGGGACATAACCTGCAATTATCTAGACGATGTCACTGAAGATGACTCCAACACCATTAAGTTAGAATTCTTTGAAAACAACAGAGGTGAAATCACCGAAGCGAAAAACCACGTCATTCAAGTACTCAGCAGAGTGACTCTCATACAAGTGTCAGACAGTGACCAGATCCCCAAAATTCATTTGACGAAGTCCAACGAGCACATTGTGCAAATAAACAACGCTGCTCTGGAAACACTGTTAACGGATAAACCACTGGCAAACATCACAGAAGTTAATGTTATATATGCAACAGCTGTAGCGGATATTGGGAAGCTTGGGGTCAAGACAATGGAAAAAATTAACAGGCATAGATGGCCAGCTTGGAAGGCAAAACTGATGCAAGAAATAAAGGAAATCAGATGTGAGCTTTCTATATTAGATGAGCCTCATTGGGAACCCAAATATCTCCACACGCAAATGCAAGAAGATTAAGCGAAATCTAAGATTAAATCACTAATTGAAATTCCATCAATCAGGGAAATGCTGGAACAAAAAGTTCAGTTAAAGACACAGAGAATAAGACGATACGAAAAACGTTGTAGGTTCTATCGCCAAAATAAAATATTCCGAACGGACCTTAAGAAATTTTACAGGGAAATTGGAAAAGCACCTATACATGTCGAAAAGCCACCATCTACTGACAATATACAGACATTTTGGGAGAATATTTAGAGCAGCCCAAAGGAATATAACACAAATGCAGAATGGATACGGCGTGAAGAAGAACGACTGCTGGATACACCTCTGCAAGAATGGGAAAATATAACGATAAATAATGTTTGGCAAGCTCTGATGAAATCCCCAGAATGGAAATCCCCAGGAAATGACAAGGAACCCAATTTCTGGTTCTATCATCTCTCATCAATCCATAAATCCACTGCTAAACTCTATCAATTTTTGTAAATAATTCCAATGAAATCCCGGAATAGATCACTGAAAGTATTACATACCTCATGTCAAAAACAAGTGAAACAGATGATCCGAAAAAATTATAGGCCAATAACATATCTCTCCACCACTTATAAATTGATCACATCTGTCCTGACAAACCTTACTTACTCCTTTTACGAAGCAAACGAAATTCTTCCACTGGAAGAGAAAGGATTTCAGAGAGGTTCATATGGCTGCAAAGGTAACTACTGATAAACAAAATGATCCTGGAAAATTGCAGGAAACGACGTAGAAATCATAGCACAGCATGGACTGATTATCGTAAAACCTTTGATAGTGTGCCATACTCTTGCCTTCTTTGAAAGTTTCCACTTTGGTAGTAAATTTCCTTAAGCACAGCATGGGAATGTTAACAACACACTATACCTAAATCACACCAGAGACACTGCCATCTCCAACCGCCTAAACATCTGACGTGGGATCTTTCAAGGAGACTCTTTATCACCCCTTCTGTTTTGTTTGTCCTTAATCTCCCTCACGCATGAATTGAACAACAGTAGCTATGGTTACAAACTAAATAAGAAAGTATTCAATCACCTACTCTACATGGATGATCTCAAACTCTGTGCCAAAAACGACAATGTGTTGAAGGTCCTCCTCAATATTTTAAAATGTTTCAGTGACGACATAGCTATGGACTCCGGATTAGATAAATGTGCAAAAAGTAACATTCAAAAAAGGGAGAATTACAGAAACACCCTGAATAGATTTAGACTTTGTCACAAAGATTAGGGAACTGGAACAAGATGAAGCCTATAAGTACCTAGGAATTAGCGAAGGAGATGGCATACAACATCCCCAAATGAAGTAGAATGTATTAAGGAGTCTACAGGCGTGTGCGTGTGTTAATGAATACCGAGATGAATAAAAAAAACCCCCAAAAAACCCCAGAATATCAGCCATAAACATCTTGGCTGTCCCTGTGGTGCAATGCAGCTTTAAAATCCTGAATTGGACCATAGCTGACATTAAGCAAATGGACGCCAAAACGAGAAATGTTCTCACTTGCTACCGCGTGCATCATCCCAAAGCTGATGTTGATCGTCTCTATGTACCTAGATCTGAACAAGGCAGAGGATTAGTTCAACTAGAACTGTCCTACAAATCTACAATAATTGGCCTTCAAAGATACCTGGAAACTACAGAAGTCTAGGTGATGATATGTGTCAAAGAACATGAAAATAGTAAGTGTCTTAATTCCGTAATAAAGGAAGCCAACGAGTACAAAATGGAGTTTCAAATGGGTGCAGAAATACGAGTGAAATTGCAAAATACTTAAAAAAGAGAGCAAAGACAAATGCACCCGACCAGATACAGAATCGATGGCAAGATAAACCGCTTCATGGCCAATATTCTGCACGTACCAAACAAGCTGATGTAGACAAACCCCATAGCCATCAGTGGCTACGTAGTGTAAGGTTAAAAGCTGAAACTCATGGTGTTATCCTTGCTGCACAGGACCAATGCTTGTTAATTAGAAATTATCAAGCATACATAATGAAAAAATTGTGCAAGCCCCAAATGCATATAGCCAGAAACAATCATCTTGCATCAGGTTGCACGATATTGGCACCCACTGAATATAAAACCCGGCATGACAGAGTGGGCCAATAACTGCACTTGAAATCTGCAACTTCTACGGGAAGAAAACTGAAAGAAATTGGTATGAACACTACACAGACCCTGTTACGGAGATAGGACCTGTTACAATTCTATGGGACTACACAATGCACATAGACAGAACAATCAAGGCCAACCGCCCAGATATTGTTATTAAAGACCACAAACAAAACAAGTGCCTCCTTATTGATATGGCAGTCCCTGCAGATTGCAGTGTATCTTTGAAGATATTCAAAAAGCTGTCAAAATACAAGGACCTTGAAATAGAAATCTCGAAAATGTGGCATATGGGAACATCAACAATCCCTGTTGTAGTTGAAGCCCTAGGACTGGTTGGAAAAGATTGCAGTAGACTAATTGAAGGGATTCCTGGAAGTCCATGCCTCAAGGAGATACAAAAAATTGTTCTGACAAGTACAGCCCACACCTTACGAATGGCTTTATGTATGTAATTTAATTTATTTTTTTTATTTTTTTCTCTTGTCACTGGAAAGTGTCATGACGCCATTTCTAACCTTAGGTCCCTGGGAGGGACCCAGAAAGAAATGTGTAAACGCCAGAAATCAAAGAAAATAATAATAATAATAATAATAATAATAATAATAATAATAATAATAATTAGGTGATAATAAACTATATAAAAGAAATATTGTAGGAATTATGATTGTACTCCAAAATGCTTGCATTCCAGAATCAACAATATTTAACAGAGAGGAGCAGGCAGAAAACTAGCAACTAAACAATAGTTATAACACGTATGCATGCATTGATCGTGCGAGAAAAACACCGTTTAGTCTTGCTTTTATCAAAACCTGTCAATATGATGCACACGTTTGGCTGCGGTACGTGTGCCGATTATACACTTATCAGACGAGGAGTCATAATAGGTGTATAGTGTCTTCTTATATTTGTGCTTCAGGCCGGCGTTTTGTTTTTTCATTTAACAAATCTGTTAAATTATTTCACCCTATGCAAGGCAATGACATCTCTAATACACAAGTGTTTTTTTAATGTGAAGGAATATGTGTAAACGAAAACAGTATTAAGGAGAGAGAACAATGAGGGAACAGGAATTAAGAAGACAGATGATGTCGATTGACACTGCATTTAAATTTTTAAAGATCAATTTTGACAAGAAAACAAGAAGCGGGAAGAGAGTTCCACAAGCGAGAGGTGCGAAAAAAAGAAAGTGTTAGTACAGAACTGACCGTTATATCTCGCTGTTTCAAGTATAAAATGATGAGAACTTTCCGCTAATCTCTTCATAGAGTCTAGGTACAATAGAGGAAAATTCATCAGAACAATTACCATGAAAGTATTTACAGAAAAGGCACAGGGTAGCTACGTTAGGGCATTTGGAAAGGGAATGGATCTTGAAAGGAATTCCACAAGCGAGAAGTGCAAGCTAACATAGAAATTACGACTTCATCTAGCGATTTCGCTTCTAAAATGATGAGACCTAACTGCCAATCTAGTACATTTCAAGAGAAGATTCTACACAGCAGAAATTGGTACAAATACTAAGAATATTGAAGAAAGAAAGTTTCAGTGGTGTAGATGATTTTCCGTTTATTGATTTACTCGTATTTCTTCTAATTGTAATTGTCATGAAAATATTATTTTAATATTTAAGGAAAAAAAGACAAAATATTAGGTTGGTGCAAAATAATGACCTAATAATGTCGTTTTTTGACCTTAAAAATACGTCAAAAAACGACATTATTACGTCATTATTTTTGCACCAACCTAATAATTAGCACTGTTCATCGCCTATGACAAAACAAACCGGTCGCAAGGTCTCTAAGACTAAATCATCATTCCATGGTGGTTTGCCCGAAGTATATAAGAGGACATCTATCTATACCCCCGATATTATCCAACTGTTGACAACAGCGACCTCTCTAAGTAAGGCCAAAGATCTCGATCTCCCTACTACCAGAAAACTGCCAACTTAGTACCCACATAATGAAAAGTCGCATCCCTTGATCAATTAGCTCAACAAAATTTAAATCATTCAGGTTATCGAAGAAAGGAACTGGTTAATGAAATCCTGAAGAGCGATTACACCTCTACTCTGTTCAATAAACATGAAAGGAGAGTAAGGTCCAGGCGATAAGCGAACCTAACCATTTACCATCTCTCTATCT
>CAHIKZ030001094.1:457500-467500 GCA_903632075.3 Acanthosepion pharaonis | reverse complement strand
GAACTGCAAGAAACTGATATGAACACTACCCAAACCAGGTTAGAGACAGGATATATAACAATTTTATCGGACTTTACAATACAGACAGACAGAAGAATCAAATGCCAGACATCGTGATGAAAGACACCAAAAAATAATAATAATAATGATAATAATAATAATAATGTGCTTTCTCATTGACATGCCATTTCCTGCAAACGATGATGTATTTTGAAAGTTTTTAAAAGATTATCAAAATACATGGAACTTCAAGTGGAAATTTTACAGTTGTGGCACATGAAGATATCATTAATTCCAGTTGTGGTTGGGTCCAAGTCAGATTTGTAAATGATTCCATAGACTCATTGAAGGGACCCTTAGCAGCCCATGCATTTAAGAAATACACAATTGTTCTCAACATCATAGCTTATGTCATACAAAGAGTTTTACCTATGTAAAATGTTTATGCTTTTTTTAGTTGTTTTTTCTGGGTTTTTTTTTTAAATCTAATATGCAGGGAATATATCATGATAGTATTTTAGCCTTCGCTTTCTGGTTGGGACCCGGGAAGAAAATGATTATGCACCAGAATTCAAAGGAAATGATAATTATAATAATAATAGTTTCAATTAATTCTTCACATTAATATAATCGTATAGACCTTGTCAGTCTCTTTTCTCACACAGCACAATGGAAAATAATTATTCCTCGGTCTGCTTTTTCGATGAGTATTTCCATCTGTCATTTTTGGTCAAGGTCTAACCTAACTAAATTCCAAGATTGGTGCATTTATAGATTATTGTTAAAATTCAAATAATTTGAAATTGCATCGGTCCCAATCTCGTATTTCGGCCTCAGTCAAGTCTCCATCTGTTGTAACATAACTTCCCTGTGCTTGCTACCGTGATTCCTGAATATAAACGCAGTACTAGATTAGCAGCCAAGTCTGATTACTTTAGTGATGAAATGGCTAGATGTAAGTTCCATGTTAACAATAGATAGATAATGAGCCAACTGTGATAGATAGATAGATAGATAGATAGATAGATCGATAGATAGATAGATAATTAGCAGACTTTTATGGATAGATAGATAAATAATGAGAAGACTTACAGATAGATAGATAGATAGATAGATAGATAGATAGATAGATAGATAGATTGGTATATTTCAGTATAACTTAGGCCGTCTTTCGCATTTCACTTTTTTGGAACTAGCTTCCAGATTCTTGCTTTGACCTTCAAAAATTTAAATGCAATGTCAATCGATATCTTCCGCCTTCCCAATTATCGTCATTTTATTGTTCGCAATCCTTAATAGTGTTTCTATTTTGGTTATATTTTTTCATACTCATCAGCCCCCTGCGTCTTAGTGGCTTTATTGCCTTACTTGGAATGAAATGATTTTTTAAAAAGATGTTCTCTATGGGTTTCTTTAGCTTTAAGAACGGTTGTATGCATACGTGAATAAAGTTGGCAGTTCCTCTTAGTATTGGGTCTAATGTTCCACATGCAAATTTTCTGCAGGTTTTTAATGCCTGGAGATAAAATATGCATATTTTTATCAGTGAGAATCCATGACAAAACTTCTTAAGATAAAATCCCGTAAATAATTGCAAAATAAATCTTCCGAAAGTTTCCGGACACGTTCTCAAGTTATAACCCTGTCTTTCAAAAATACATTTAAACCGGACATTTACTTGCAAATTCGTTCTTGCCTGGCCAGAGTAAAAATATTCTCATGCTTATTACTTTGACTGTTACGTGAAACGTTGCTCCTGACCATACGTTACCCGTAAATAAATGTTACTCCTACAGTAAACTCTCGTTACTCCTTAACTGATTTTAAATTGAGCTGATTACGAGAGGACGGATCAAAGTTGATCTTCGTAACGGATTAAATCCCAAACTTATATGTGGCACCTAACAAGATAGCTGTAATGTTTTAACAAATATTAGCCTGATCTGTTTATATATATATATATATATATATATATATATATATATATATATATATATATATATACAATCTTATATATATAAGTAATTATACTCGTCTGGAAAAACCTTAGGTGTTTTGGTTTGTAAATGAAGAAACCAATACCCAAGGAAAAATAAGGAATAAAAAAAAAAGAGGAACATGTAAATCAGGCGAAAACAATCGACAAGAATCCAAGCTCAGAGTCCAAAGAAAAAAAAACTCCGACACGAGTAAAGTAAAAATAACTAAGCAAAGTGCTCAATACACTAAGTAGACCAAATCTAACTATGAACCTAAAGAGCCAGGCAAAACTACCTAGGTTTCACCTACGTGGTTTACAATGCGCACACACACACACACACACACACACACACATATATATATATATATATATATATATATATATATATATTAAGAATTACGCCCCGAGCAAGGCGTGAAGTCACTAGGATGCAGGGGTTGCAGAAGATTTGGAGCAAGAGCAGATAGGAGTGATAGAAGAAAGGATGAGGAGAAGGATAGTGGGTAGATCAAGGTAACTGGAGATGTCGGTTGACATTACATTTGAATAGTTGGAGATTATAGCTCTCAGGGAAACAGTAATTAGGAAGGGTCTTCCACAGGCGAGAGGTGCGAGGTATGAAGCTATTGGAGTAGAAGAGACGGCTACATTTAAAGGATTCTACAGTGTAAGGCTGGGAGCGGGATGCCAGCCTCGTAGGGCGCTTGAATTCATGGAGTCTGGGAACCAGTGAAAGCAGCTCATATATATATATATATATATATATATATATATATATATATATATATATATATATATATATACACGTTTTAATGTATGGTCATTTGGGCTGAGTTCATGAGGTTTGCCGGACCAAGAGTTTTACAATTTCCTTTTTTAAGGTTGAATCGATAAATGTGTAGAGTTACAAGCGATTACTAACAGAATTTTAAGACAAATGGATCACACTCTAGAATATTTGTTCTATGCAAGTGAGTCCCCACAGCCTACCTCTACATAATTAAGTGCAATTACTACGGCACAGACTATATTAAAAATAAATATTTGCTGAGCAAAGCGTAAAATAACGCTCGTTTTATCATTTAGGCTGGCTGAGTATTTCCACGATTCATTTCCCTTCTCAAAAAGGAGTGTTTCTTATTACCAGTCTCGAGGTAATTTTCACGTGCTCCGCCGTGAGAAAACTTATATTGACAAAAACAGATACAAAGAGAGAGAGAGAGAGAGAGAGAGAGAGAGAGTTGAGATACGCCGAGATACAGTCTCGACGTCTGTCGAACTCTCCGCTTTGCCAGAGAGGAACCCGGACGAAGCATTGTCGAAGGGCAAGGTTTCGTCCGAGGAGGTAGACAGGGCCTGAACCCGTCTAGGTGGGTTCAAAGGGTATATTTTTGGCCGAGCCTACGGGCTCGAATAAACCCACTTTAAACTCGGCCTTGTGCCACATACATTCCTCGTGGGTGGAATGTTAAGTATAAATATATATAGAGAGAGAAAGAAAGAAAGAAAGAAAGAAAGAAAAAGAAAGCGAAAGAGAGCTTAAATATCCAATATGAACCCACCATCACCTAAGTACATTAAAACAAATTTAAAAAAAAATCAAACTAAGAAAATTATAATTTATTTATTTATTTTTTTGGTGGGGTGGGGCATATATTATCGTCGGAAGTCCCTTGTGATATTTTTAATAAAGATGTTTTTATTTACATTGGTCGGACTATCATCCTCATCTTTGTTACCATATTTATCACAACGTTTCGGCCTTCTTCAGGTAGTTGGAATGTCGAACTGAACCCTTTATTTCACTCGCTGAACTAACCACCTTCCAACCACCTGAAGAGGAACGGAGCATACAACGGCCGAAACGTTGTGATAAGTATGGCAACAAAGATGAGGATGATAGTCCGACCAATGTCAATTGTGTACATAATACCTCATTTTAAAAAATATTTCTATTGTTGCTTTTATCAAGATTTACTGTCCAGACAAAAGCATGAAAATGTGAAGACTGATTTTTTAACGTCTAAAGGAACTTATTGTCGGCTGCATATGCAACATCGAAGGTGCATATGGTCTTGAATTCAGAATTATCCTTCCACTAGACTGGTTGCTAACTTAACAGCCCAGACTGTACTGTTATTTAATCCATAGCTGGGGAAGAAATGATCCATTCATAGATTTCTCAAGAGTATTTGTGCATAGTGAATACAACGAACTCGGCTTCCCAATTTATTTTTTCCTCGATGCAAACTATTGTTCCATTTGCACATCTAAACTGCTAGATATTAAACATGCTTATAATGCAGCCTATACTTGCTTCCGTTGTAAATCTGTAACGTTTCGAATCTTGTGGCTATCGCCATTCCTTTCTGATAAATCCTCTCTTCCTATTTGTAAGTTTAAATTGTTGTTTATCAATTTCGAAAGTCAAATATAAAGCCTATTCAAATATTTTTCCCAACTATTTCACCATTTTCTTCTGCAGTAACACATTGCAGGAAGCGTGGTCATTGTCATCCAAGCGGCTTCCATTGCCAGTTCAAAAATGTGATGTCTGGAATAAATGCTGAATATTTCGATATTGCTTCTACTAATACTTGTCAATGTCGTATAGGAATATTCGTATGACCAATTTGAATGTCAGCAAATTTCTCTACAGATTGAAAAAAGATTTACAGAAATCATTTTTAGACAATTATATCGGAATTCCGTCCTAGTGTCCGCAGTGTTTTTACTTACACAAAACTTTGCCAATATTGGAATTCATTCTGAAGCAAAAGATGAAAATTAAAGGCATTTTCCTCTTTGGCTAGAGAATCATATTGTACCAAAAAGAACCAAGAAGATTGTTTAGCATAAGATTAAAAAAAAAAAATCTGATTAGCATAAAAGATCCAAGAGAATTGTGTTTGATTTAAGATTCAGTAAAATGATATTCGGCATAAGATCGAAGAAAATAATGTTTGGTTTAAGAATCAATAAAATAGTTTTTGATATAAGATTGAATAACATTGTGTATGGTTTAAAATCCAAGAAATGGTGTATGGCATAAAATTCACTTGGATTGTGTTTGGTATGAAATCTAAGAAAATCGTGCTTGCCATAAGATACAATAAAATCGTTTTTGCAAGAAGTAAAATAAAGAATTTCCCATTCGAAGTTCGACTCGAATTCGAACTGGGCTATCTGATTTCTCATTCAGGGTCGCTATTGATTACACTACCCGCACATTCACATTTGGTAAGTGAGATTTATAGAGCAAGAATGAAGGAAAGGACAGAGAGAGGAAATCCGATCTGATATAGATATAAATATACAGACAGATGGATAGATTTCTCTGGAAATAGATAGATAGATAGATAGATAGATAGATAGATAGATAGATAGATAGATAGATAGATAATGAGTAGACTGTGAGAGATAGATAGATAGATAGATAGATAGATAGATAGATAGATAGATAATGAGTAGACTGTGATAGATAGATAGATAGATAGATAGATAGATAGATAGATAGATAGATAGATAATGAGTAGACTGTGATAGATAGATAGATAGATAGATAGATAGATAGATAGATAGATAGATAGATAGATAGATAATGAGCCGACTGTTATAGATAAATAGTTAATGAACAGACTTACAAATAGATAGATAGATAGATAGATAGATAGATAGATAGATAGATAGATAGATAATGATCCAACTGTGATAGATAGATAGATAGATAGATAGATAGATAGATAGATAGATAGATAGATAGATAGATAATGAGCAGACTGTTATGGATAGATATATAAATAATGAGAAGACTTACAGATAGATAGATAGATAGATAGATAGATAGATAGATAGATAGATTTCATTATAAGTTCGGCCGTCACTTGAGTGTGTGAAGAAAAGTAAATTACTTTCAACTGTATCAGCCCCTACATCATCTGATGTGGCAAGGGGTCTCGTGGGAAATCCGAAAAGCATGTTAGCATACAGGCTGTGTCAGGCGGGAAGAATAAAAAAAAAGTGACTGACCTTCCCTTCACCCAAATGAATAGAAAAAAGAAACGAAGAAAAATGATCTTGAGGGAAACATTTTTTTTTATCCTTGCTTTTTTTTTAATTCCTTGTTTTCCCTAGAATTTTTTTTTTCATTTTTACTTTGCCGCTCCTTTGGTGCTAGATCAGTTCGGTAAAATTATTCGTTGTCTGATGGCGTCGACAAATTTGTTTGGGATGGTGAACATCGTGGCATGTGTTTGGGAAGATATCAATGGTCTCATATATCGCCGAGATTTTATAAGCATATATGAAAGCACCATTAATCTTAAGAAAGGAAAGGCGATTGTGTTTTAAAGTGTTGATATAAACCCACTGTTGCATTCGAACACTAGATTCGGGGTTTCTAACATTGCTACTTTCAATTGCCATTAGTTCGTAAATATTTATCGAATTTTTTGTATTATTTTACAAATTTTAAAGAATTTACAAGCATGAAAATCATTTGATATCTATTTGTCACCAAACGTTTTAAATAATTACAGAAAAATAATAAGTTAACTTATACATCTAATAAATAAAATAGAATGTTAATGTCACAATTTGTGTCCTGATAATTAATTAAATATATAGTGGCGGTTTGATTCACTCACCCTCTGTATTTCTCTTTCTCTCTCTCTCTCTCTTCCTCTCTAATGGTTACAAATATGTAAAAGATCTATATCAAATAAATGTGGTGTTATCGATTATATATTATCGATTGTATTTAACAGAATACCTCTTATATCATGTCCAACTTGATCTTGCTTTCACATACAATTGTAAATTCAAATTTACAATTATATGTGAACAATGTGACAAAGATTTGAGTAAATGCAACTTCTGAACCTCACAAAAATCTGTTAAGTAGATTTTAATACGAGAAGGGTATCGCCCTGAGTGTATTTTGTATATTCTCTATACAAAGTTTATGATACAGCGAGAGAGGGAGAGAAAGAGAGAGAGAGAGAGAGAGAGAGAGAGAGAGAGACAGACAGACAGACAGACAGGAATATACATATTTATATGCATGCATATATATATATATATATATATATATATATATATATATATGTAAACAAATGTATGGAGATAGATCCGACAGTATGAAGAAAAATATACGAAAAAAACAAACAAAAATCCTAATATGTAATTATGCTGTTTTAATGTTAATATAAGTTTTAGATTAAAATAAAATTCTTTTCATTTTTCATTCAAAATACTCTATTTTAGGAATACGTATTCACAACATCGCCCACGTGACGCCGACGTGATCATATTGAAAATGGACGCTGATCTTGAAAAAATTCAGTTATCTGTTTTCATCAGTCTTATATCCATCGTCTTTTCATGTTGAATTGAATATAGTCCAATGTTAATTATGTTTTATGAATATGTCCTGAAGATGGTCTATTAGACCGAAACGTCCGACGTTGACATTATATTAACATTAAAACAGCATAATTGCATATTAGGATTTTTGTTTGTTTTTTCCGTATATTTTTCTTCATATATATATATATATATATATATATATATATATATATATATATATATATATTAAATAGCGCTGTTTAATTAATATTATAAAGAAATACTCATACAAAAGAATTAATCAGTAAAGTTAATGTAATTAATGACGAAATCACTTCGCTAACAGATTAAATTGATAAAATAGACATTAACTCACTAAACACTCATCTGTGAATATGAAAGGATCGAAATGGAAATAAGTAGACAAAACTTGTCTAAATTATTAAATGAAACATTTCTCAATATATATATATACATGTTTCATTAAATAATATAGGCATATATATATATACATGTTTCATTAAATAATATAGGCAAGTGTTTTCTATTTATTTTATGTAAATTCTTTTCATAACGTCTTTTCATAACTTGTACGAATGAAAAATGCTACCTAAATACACAATATATATATATATATATATATATATATATATATATATATATATATATATATATTCAGTACCTTCATGAGATCGCTAAAAACAAAGCATAGCAGGATGAAAAAGACGCCAAAATGTATGTATAGCAGGCACTCGTATTCGAGGATAACTGTCTACTAGAGTGGTTGACCAATCCCTATTGCAGACGCTTGCTCAGCCGCATTTGTTCTTATTCAACACCCACAGATCCCACCTGTGGTTTATACTGCAACTATGCTGAGCAGACCTTAGTTACAGTTTCTGGGAGAGAGCGTGTTATCTAGCATGATCAACAGTTTGAACAAGGCCAGCACGCTCAAGTCTTCGGCCAGGATAAGTTGTGAGTTCTGTCTATCCAGTTTCACTCACAAGGCTTAGATCAACCTGTGGTATGGTTTTCAGGCACTTTCCAACGTGCCGCACGAAGTCTTCTTCTTAACAAAGCGATATATATATATATATATATATATATATATATATATATATATATATATATATATATATATATATATATATATATTGAATAAAAAACAGACCACGTTAAGATTCCATGTAATAAGCTATTTCACCATATGAGTGTGTCATATGTATCATTTCAATTTCCTATTTTTAACCCCAGTGTGTCGACTAGATGTTACACAAATTTAACGCGTCTCGTCTTTAGATATAGATGGCTAAGGGTTGAATGATAAGAACGACATTAACGGAAGAAGTTACAACAACCCCAATCAATTACACGACAGGTTTCATTCAAATTTTTAGACGCTGTTAATTCGCGTTACTTTAACGTGCATATTTGGGAGGTTAAGGCTTGATAAATATCTAAATGTTTAAACAATCTACGAAGAAATTAATTTGAAATTCGGTGGAGTACCCAAAAATAACCTACAAATACCCAAAACTCCACCGAATTTCAAATATGACACACTTATATCCTCTCTCCCACCTCACTTCTTCACTTCGTTAATTTTACGTATACTTGATGAGGTCTGTCAAAAACGTGTGAATTTCTTTTCATTTTTCATTTCAGCTTTTGGAAGTAAAGTCTGATGATCCAGAACCCTGTAAAAGGGATTATGGTGAAATAGCTTATTACATGGAATCTTAACGTGGTCTGTCTTTTATTCAAACCTATCTGCTCTGAATTTTACATTGAGCTCTCTGGATATCATCCTCCTCGGGTCTACCCATACGGATTACTTAAGTTTGCATAGCATAAACTATATATATATATATATATATATATATATATATATATATAAGGTGAAATTGGTGATAGATTTCTCCGTTAATTTCAATGTATGAATTGTCAACAATTCAGATTCAAGAACAAATTAATTTTTTAGTTCTTGGTGTTTCTCATCACGCGTCAATCCAAAACAACTGAGAAAGATGTTGACAAAAGCGGCCGATATATTAAATATGGATTTCGTGCTTAATCGCATCTTTCTCAGATCACTAAGGCGAGATATTTCAAAGCTGACAATAACTTTATGACAGCCTGTTCTCTATTTAATGCGATCTGTGGCATTCGTTTCTTGAGATGGATGTGAGATCATAGCAGCTTTGAAGTTGTATTCATACTGGTCTTAAAAGCTCAACGAAGATCCTCTACCGCATCGTGCGAATAGCTGGCAGCACAAGAGCCCATTTGTTTTCACTCATTCCAGTGACATACCCCGCCGACATGGCTTGCAACTGCATCAAAAAAGTTTCGCTAAATCCCTTGACACATTTGCAAAAATCGATCTGAGTTCAACTCTATTGTCCAAGATGTAATAAAAATGGAACGAAGACAGTGTTTATAAAAATCATTGAGCTGATTTTATATAAGAGTGGTTTAAGGTATATATATATATATATAATATTAGTGGTAAATATATATACATATGCAAAATATATAAATACTCATACATGTATATTTTTTTAAAATAAAAATACCAAGAGGAAGAATCCAGGTAGAACTCAATGTCCAGGACAGAGTAAGGATATAATAAAAAGGCTTAAACACTAATATTCCATGGTCATAATTTAT